>JAQQZY010041224.1:0-10829 GCA_030068375.1 Ostorhinchus rueppellii | reverse complement strand
GGGAGGAAACCGGAGTACCCGGAGAAAACCCACGCAGACATGGGGAGAACATGCAAACTCTACACAGAAAGGTCCCACCCGACGTTCTAAATCAAACCTAAAAATCTGTGTCTCTAAAAACAACACTTTAAAAGGACCGCTGAAACCTTCAGCTTTTTGAATCAAAAACTATAATCACAGTAACGGGTCTGCTTGGCTGCACAGGAGCAGGTGAGACAATGGTCAACGTCAGGCTCAGTGCAGGGTGGATCCTCTGTGTGTTTGCTCATAACCATGTACTGAATGGGTCAAATTATTATACATTATGGGATTTTTGGAATTATTGATCATATATCAAACAGGGGGTGGAATTATTGTACAAATGTGATAATCATCACACGTCTGACAGCACTGATTGTGAAAGACAAGTTATTTAATGTACTTAATGATAATAATTTTTAATAACTTTGATGTATTATTCATACTTTTATAGCCATAGTTGACATGTTCTGTCAATTATCACGTGATCTGGGGTATTTTTCAGGTTCATGTCAGCCACCATATTTAGTGATGAGTAGAGAAATCTAGACATAAATACCATCATGTTCATTAGTTCCCTCACAGTCTGAGAGGAGTCTGTCCCTTTTATTTGGATGAGTTCCAACGCTTGTTTCTTTTATTGAACTGTGGCTCTGTGTTCATGTGCTTCCTCAGATGAAGTTGTTGGAGTTTTTGTCTCTGAATTCACTTAAGCCCAATTCAAAGTTGAAACATTCCCCTATGAAATGGGACAACCCTTCCAGACCTGTTCTGTCATTAATAGTCATCAGTGCTGCTATAAACAGAATAGAAAACTTTGTTTGCGACAGAACTCCCCATGCCGTCAGCAGCTGTAACAGTCTCTGTTCCATGGGCTTTGGTCATCTTTTTGCATCTATCAACTATAAACCGCAGAAATGTGATCTGTAACACATTGAAATGGCATTAAATGGAGGAGCAAATAAGTTGTTTATGAAGAAAATCTGCACATTTGTGTGTTTAAATTGTCACTGTTGCACTTTTTTGCTTTTATCTACCTCAATCTTGCCAATAATTCAAGCAGAATTATGTAAGATTTCTCCTACCCTTCTCCTTTTTTTGTGGTCCCGAAAAATCTCTGTTTGGAGGGTCAAACAGCCCGACCCCTCCGACTCGAGAATCAGCACACCCCTACCCCTTCACGTGAACGCGTAAAATGGAGAGTGGTAAGGGAGGAGGAGGGGCCAATGGGGGAAGTGTGATTAGGCCTTCTCTTCATGTCCTCTCTTAGTTTTGAGTCCAAACAACTTAGCCTCACATTAAAATGGACAGACTTGAGCCCAATCCCAATGTGCCCTTTGACCCTTGCACTTGGCACTACCCCTTGAAACAGAGATGCAAGGGGTAGGGGTTGAAACCTTCCTCTATGAAATGGGACGACACATCGTGACCTGTTAACTTTGTTTCTGTAAATCTTCTCCATGGCGAATTGGGATTCAACCTTGATCTTAGCAAGTATGCCTTACTGTATGCATCTGTTTCACCCCGCCATTAAAATAAGGTATGTCTCGATAAATTTGGCGATTCCCTTGGCCAAGGTACTGATGAAGATCTGGACTTGGACCCTGAGCACCTCCAATGGCTGTTCACTGCTCCTAATGAACAGAGTGCTAATGCTAATGGGTAGTAGGAGCTAGGTACTGTTAGGATGGTTAAAATGCCGAATCTGATTTTCCCCACATGGATAATAAAGTGAGATCACCTTAAACTTTAAAACAAGTTAAGTTTAGTATAAACAAGTCTGTTGTGACTGAATCCATGAGCATTACCTTCAACTTCATACTCCATGGACATTTTCCTGTTTTTTTGTCTGAGCTCGCATTGCTTTTACCTAAGTTTATCCTTTTTGATACTTTAGAAGTTGTTCTATTCCAAATAGAATCCAAATGGGCTTTACTGCCTCTGATCTCCATGCCATTCTCTGCAACGTATCATCTGTGGTCTTCTTTGTGATTTTCACTGCATTCATTTCATTGGTAATTGTATCCCAGAAACTTTTTACACCAACAATTATCAGGAAAGACATGACACAAAACAGGCAATAAATATTATTCACATTCAGCAAATGTAGACTTTCATTTTCTGCCTGCGTTGGGTGATTCCTGCATTTTTGACAGATTACTCTCCTTAACGGTGCCTATTAATCACTGTTTTAATTGGTGTTTGAGTCCTGGATAGCAAAATGTAAAATGGAATTTATCTCAAAGTGCAGCTGCAAATTCTATGAAAAACACATTAGTACAGCACCACTTTCTTAATGAATCTGGAACTCACTACACTGTATGTCAAGACAAAAGACTAGCTTCACTTTTTATGAGGAAGCTGATGTTAAGTGTTGGTGTCAAGTCCACCAAAATGAGCAAGGCATGGCCAAGACCAGGGAGTATAGACGCCAAGGCAGAGTGAGACTGAGACAGAGCATTCCAGAAGCTGAGGTTTTCTAATATTAAGAGCTAATTATAAGAGATGGGATGAGTCCTTATATGGTATCATGGCTTCACATGTCAGCAGATGAGGGCGGAGTACTTGGGGATGAGAAACAAGGAAAGGTGGTCTGACTGTTTTAACCTGTAACGACCCAAACATCCGTAACAAAACCATCTACTGGTCTAAACTCTTTCATATTTGTTGATCTAGTAATCCTGTCAATACATGTAAATAATCTGTATAAAATACAGTTTTTAATCTTTTCATGGTCATCAGATATGTCCCATTTGAACATTCAGAGCCTCTGTAGTTGCCATAGAAACACCGTCATCTTCTCCAGCATCAATTCACCACTAAAACCCATGGAGTTGGATCAATGACAGCGGATGGACACACTGCGTTTATGTTCAGTTAAGGATATATTGGACTGGAAAAGGCACTGTTTATTCAGTTTTCTTTCTGATATAATAACCAGTCAACTTTAATCTGAGCTTTGATGAACATCTTCCTGATTTATACTGATAAAATACAAAATACAGAGCTGATTACCACAACCCGACGCGCTACCTGCATTTTTTTCCGTGTCCAATCTGCATCCGTACGTACCCGTGTACGTAACCTGACCCGTCACATATTGTCTACACAGTAACTCCATTTTAAGGGCTTTATTTTAGCCTAAAACATATACCATTGATAAATCTCTAATATGATACAGTGTTGTACCTGAACGCGTTCATTGAATCATTGTTCATGAACACGTTCATATTTTGGGTGAACGTGAACTGAGTGCACTGTTTTACTGATGACCGAACTGTGAACAGTTCATTCTGTCTGTGAACATGTTCTATCTGTTTAACTTGGTTCAGCAGGTGCCACATTTCTTTAGTGTTCCAGGTGAAATAACCCATGCGCAAAGGACCACAGGCGCTAAGTCTTGCAGACCGTCCTATTTAAATGAGGATTTTGCGTGCGCTGGTGTTTGTTGTTATGGAGACAGTACACTGTAAAAACTGCTCTGGGATACCCCAGCACTAGAGCTGCAACGATTACTCGGATAACTCCAATAATTCGAATTCAAAAAATGATAGAGGAAAATTCTTTACCTTGAGTCTCCGTTTAAATAATGTGACAACGATCTAGTTTTTAATTTATTTATCATCACTGCACTCAGCCCAGATAGACCCTATCACTGTTTCCATATGAATAAATATTTGAGAATAAATATATAAAATACAGAAATTAATTAATACATCATTCTTAATAATAATAATAATAATAATAATAATAATCAATTCACACTTCGACATGATGAAAACATAGTCCAGTGTGTCTACTGTAGGGCCGACCTGGCTGATAATCACAGCACGTCTTCGGTGCTGCAGCACCTTAAAACAACACACCCGCACTTCACCGGTCTGAACCAGGAGCTTCTACAAGGTCAGCAGGGCTCTGAAGTCTCACGCACTGAGTGTGAGACCCTCGCGTTTTTGGGAGTTCACACGTTCACACACTCAAACATGGAATTTCTCCCTCTGAGAAAAAAAAAATTCACCGCACAGGAATTCCTTCAGCCCATAAGGAGTCAGGACACTCTTGTACGCATCTGGTCTCTGTGATTTAAAATCACATTGTACGCACCAAATAAATATTTGCATTTACTCCCAATAATTTTGTGCCTTCTGTCACAAACCCATGTTGCGTTTTCATCGAGGCAAACACGTTAAGGGAGTTACGCAAGTTATTTTGCCCATCTGAGAGACACAATCCTCGGTGCATCCTGACAGTAAATCAGCTTCAGCGTGTTTTTGCATGTGCAGTCCTGTTTGTACATGTTTTTACAGGCGCTAACCTTTAATAAATCAGACCCTATAAGTCTATTAGAATGATGCACGTTTGATGTGGTTGGGCGCTGTCTGTGGTGCTGAAATCCCACGTTACTGGTCTGCCTCCCAGCTGGCTGTTTGTTGTTGTTTTGTGGCTACTTATTGTTATGTTAGTTAATAAATCATTGTTCCACTGCCACCTCCTTTGTCTCCTTGTTTTGTCACAGCCTCCGAGCAGGGTTGTGACAGCAGGAAAATTAGCCCGTAATATTAGAAATTAGGACTCATAAGAAGACATCAGATAAAGACGTTTGTGGTAAAAAGGTAGAAGAATAAAACAACATGTTCATGTTTTTCATTGAGACGTTTAGTGGCTTGATTTTTTTTTTTTTTTTATACAGGGGAAGCTCATCTCGCTCACTCCTGCCTCTCTTTCTTGTGTTTTATTTTTACAAATACAAATGTTTGTTAAATGTATGTAAATGGGCTTAGTTCTGATGCGTAATGGTTCAGACTTCTTTAAAATTGTCTTTCTTTTTTTTTCACTTGCATTGGACAGATTTAAATGGGCTTAGTTCTTCAGCCAGTAATGGTTTAATGGTTTAAACTTTGATGAAAGTTCTTTGAATAAAAACTTTTTTGTGAGGAAAACAGCAAATGTTTTGTCAGTTTAAAAGGCCTTTCATGTTCCATTGTGCACTATTGATTTCACTGTTTAAAACAAAAAAGCAAGATTTGTTAGATTACTCGATTAATCGTAGATACAATCGACAGAATACCTGATTCTGAAAATACTTGATAGTTGCAGCCCTACCAGCACTAATGAAGTAGCTCTGTTTCCACACAGAGGCTGGATAGGTGTTTGTCTGTTGTTGTTTATCAGGTGAAGTGTGTTATTAGTGACATAAATCACTTGTATGAAACCACTGTGCACAGCACTGGTTATGTGTGTGTCCAGCATTAGAACCAGTTCGGTGTGCGTGCGCATGAGCGAGCGAGAGAGAAAGAGACGTCTCTGGAGTCAGGTCACCACCTCTTCAGTGCCTCTAATTTTCACCGTTAGTGTGGGCTACCGGTCTGCTCCGCTCAATGACGTTTGTGGACGTTTCTGTAAACCCAGTGGGTTTCATTTGTGGTGACATATTATGCCAGGACCTCTTTTGTGGATGCAGGTCACTTCGGGTCGCATTCAGTTCAGACTCAAAACTGATAGAAGTCACATTTAATGTATAATATGATCCACCTCACAAAAAAATTGGATTACACCAAAAAATCTGAATTGTGCATTAAGACCTGCTGTGTGAATGTACCCTAAAATGTTCAGTGGGGGTAAATGAATTATGCACAGAAACAAGACCAGTTATCATCACAGTAACTTGATGCACCTGTTTTTCAGTTTTATTGGGATAATTTAGCAAAGTCTTTTATGTCTCTGTAATCTGACTCTATGTCATTTATGTCCATTGAATGATTTTTAATGGTTTGTGTGGAGAGAATGGTTCATCATTGCATCAATGGTCCATCAGAGAAATCTGGAGGAAAGGGATTTCTGACAGATTTGTGAGACAATAAAGTGAACCCTCAAGTGTTGAAAATGGAAAGAGTTGTGACGTCTAAAGTGGAAAATGTGAAGAGAACCTGTGTACCATCAGCTGCTGACAGTCTGTCTTCTTCTCTTCTAATTTTTCTTCTTCTCAGGAGTCTACACCTTCGGCCTCTTCACTGTTGACATCTTTGTCAATGCAGGTCAGGTGGTAACTGGGAACCTGGCCCCCTACTTCCTGACCGTCTGTAGGCCAAACTACACCTCCCTGGGTTGCCATCAGGCACTGCGCTACATCAGCCAACAGGAGGCGTGCACAGGGAACCAGGACGACATCCTGCGGGCTCGCAAAACATTCCCGTCCAAGGAGGCGGCTCTGAGCGTCTACGCCGCGCTCTACCTGGCTGTGAGTACATGAGCTCTTTGCTCCAGGGTAAACAAGAATATGGAGATGTCTGATCTTTTGTTCTGGGATGCCGCTGGCTAAAATAGACTTAATTATTCAGCCTGCTCATTACTGGAAAGCAGGAGTTATATGAGACTTACCGCGCTGTGATGTTGTTTTCTGTGAATGCTGAATAATTCATGTTTGCATTTGTTGTTTCGTCTAAACCCAAATAATACACAGCTCACTTCACAGTTAAGTCTTCAGTTGGGTGTGGTTGATTTGGATGTTGTGTTTAGTCACTCAAGCAGACATATTCCACTCTTTGTTGACACCGTAAACAGGTCTGGCTTCCTCCGTTAATAAGCTGTAAGAGCGCTGTTTGGTCAGTTTGTATTCCTTAAAGGAGACTGATCTCATGAAATGGTGTTGTATGTCACGCCGGTTCTTACAGCATTTGGTGTGCTATATGTATGCAGTTTTGTCCATTCACGTGTTCTTCAACACCATTTGATTACGAGTCAATTTACGGCAAGAGCTCTGGTTCACATAACCCTAACCTTCAGCTCAGTGCGTGGTATTTGATGCACCGTGAACATACATGCAGAAAGCTTATAATACGTACAGATAAGACAATTAATAGGGATGTGTATAATTTACATCAGTCATGATATTACGTTACTTAAAGAGGAACTCTTTTGACCGTTTTGGGTCTTCTTCACCGTTTTTGTAGTATTTCTCTCTAGAGCTCCCCCTATAGTTTCCAAGTAAATACTCACTGTCGTAAACCCCTCCTCCTCTGACCATGTGCATTTGTTTTCAATGAAGCTGGAAGCAAAAAGGCAATCGTTGGAGCCGGGTCTACTCAGTGGTTCTCAGTCTTTTTCTGTGGGCCCCCTTTGAAGGACCATAAACCTCCAGTTCCACCTGAACCCCAACAGCATTATAACAGAGGTGCAATTCTAACTTTTGAAAGAAAAAGTAATGTTGTAACAATACTTTTTACTTGTCCTTGAATATTTTTGCTTCAGATAGATAGATAGATAGATAGATACTTTATTGATCTTGAGGGAAATTCAAGTATTCACTCAACCAGACTGCTCCCTATGACAATATTTGTCCTAATAAAAATATGAGATGTACAATTATCTTACAACTATGACAAAGTTATTTTTTTTAGTCCAACAAACACATGTTGGTTCCACAGATGAACATGTGACCAATACCAGTGGGTCCATGAGCCCATTTCCATGGACCAGCTCAGAACATTCAAGTTCAAACTGGTCCAAACACAAACATGTCCCATGTGTCTTTTCCAGTCCTAGTCCACTGTCCAAATCTAAATTCTTTGTCTACAGATCCCCATGGCAGTAGACTGGTTTGGTAGATGTCCATAAAATGAGTCCAGGTGCTCCAACCATCAAACATTAGTTCAACCTGATACATGTTCTAACCTGAAGAACAAAAAAAACCCACCCAGGACTGATCACATGACCCCCCCCCCCCCCCCGATAAGACTTCATGCCAGCCCTAGGGGGCCCACCCCACAGTTTGACAGACACTGGGTTAATGTAACAACCTCATATAGCTCCACTTTAAAAGGAATCCCCGTTATTTTAGGCAACACTAGACAGGATATGTCAGTGAAACAATTACACATGAAGAAACACGTCATTCTGTTAAAATGACTAAAACCCCAAAGCAAACATACAAAGACACCCGCTCTTTCAGGGTTTAGCTGTAGCTCTGATGTTGTTCTGTTATGAAGTACGATGGACTCATATGTCCAGTGGTGTTACATTTGTGCTCCAGACCAGGCTGTGTGAACTTCTGTTTGACATCAGTTGTTCAGACTTCCAGCCAGTCTATGAGATAACCATGACATATGATTGAAAAGAATATCAGAGAAGTGCAGATCTACCAGTACATGGGAATGACTGTAAGCTAAACAGCGGTTTGATTTTAGATTATATTTCCTTTTCTACATTCATCTGTGTTCTGACAAACTGATGCAACAGATTGAAATAAACATAATGACAAAGATACTGGAAGAGAGAGATAAACTGGAAAAAGAGAACAGATGCAAAAGCTAAATCTGACTTCTTTATTGTATAATCACAAGAAAATAAGAACCATAGAGTCTGTTGTATTACACGGCTCTGTTTGACAGCAGCTCAGAGCACATATCTTCTTTTTAGACCAAAGGTCTGATGGACTTCTGGTACCAGTGGGTGTCATCTGTGAACAATTATTCAAGAATCTTCTCCAACCGTCAGCCTCAATGACCTGAAATTCATAGCAGAGGTTCTTTGGAGTAAGATCTACCACATTTGATCAAACACTTAGGAAATATAGATTTTTGATTTTTTTTTTTTTTAAATGAATTTCTGACATTTTCCAAATCCCCATTAGTTTATAATGGAACACGTTTCAAAGTGTTATAACTTGAAAACAGTAGAAGATATTGACATAATTTCAATTGGAAATACATAGGAAATCATATCGGCTTTCATTCGGCATCATGACCTTTGACCTCGAGTGACTTTGTAAGGTCAAACAAATGTCACCTAATGTCTTTAAATATGCGGTTGGACTACAGGAGCCTTGGTGCTATTTTTTCTGTTTCATAGCTTGTGCAATCCTGTTTAAGGTGTATAACTGTCATATTTTATGTCTGAATGTGGAAGAGTTTATATTATTTAACTCTAGGGGGGTCCACCCCCTTGAGTTAATTAAAAATCTCATTAATGTAAAAAAAAAAAAAAAAAAAAAAAAGCTGAACATAGGTTAATGTCTGAAAAGCATAAGTGGACTTCTCTAATGCTGGGATAGGCTCCATCCCTCTGACCGTCTGCAGGATAATGGATAAAATAATTAGTAACGTGGCCATGGGTCTGATGTAGGAAGGTCCTAAGGCACCCTTACAAAGAGCGTGACAACTGTATATGGTGTTCGTATGACACCAAATCACATCATTTTCTCCTCAGGCCTCAAGTTGCTCTTGCGTTTTGAATGGCAGCTGTACTGACTTCATAAGATGACTAAAAAAAAAAAACACTGCTCCATGAACTTCAGATCTCATAAGAACCAGGAGATTTGTATGAACCCATTGTTCATAAGTTGTTTTATGACTGAGGTTTTAATTAAAGTAGTTCCACTGAGGCTGGTTTAGTCCACACTAATGTTGGCTAACTTCTTAGCAGGATAAGCCAAGTCTGTATTTTAAACCACAATTGTACATGTTTATGAGGTCAAATAGATTCTAATTTTCTAAGGAGATAAACTCCCTTTGTTTCATTGTCATTTTATGGTGAATAATAAAGTCCAATCAGTGACAATGTTGTGGAAGTTTACATGAAACATGAACCAGTTCAAAGGTCAGTTCAGACTGAATCGGATAAACTCATTCACCTTCATAGTTCAACATTTCAGTTCAGAAGTAGTTCACGTTCAGTTTATTGAACACGTCAAATGTAGAGTAAAGTCTGTGTGGAAAACACCATAATAATACCTGTACTTCTGGGTCTTTATGGGTTAAACCTTAAACTTAGACACATAACATGACACACACACACACATAATCAGCTGAATGACCGTCACACATGTGTTTGTGTACACATTCACACCTGCTGTGTTCATATTGTCTTGGGCCCCTCCAGTCCTGATCACACTTTACAGTCCTCTCGTGTTACTGCAGCACAGAGCAGAGGTGTCATTTCCATTAGCAGTGGTCTACGTCTGCATCAGCACCACGTCTATCACTGTAGCTGCAGTCGACACTGAGGGACACCTTCAGCCTGGTTTTAGTGCAGTTTGTCACTATACTGCTGCCATTATTATTAACCCATTAAGACCCAGCACTACTTTTGGGGCAGTTTCAAAATAGATTTGCTCCATGTTTAACTTTAAGTGAATGATCATTTATCATATTATCATCTACATTTATTTTTTTCAGTAAAAATCATGCATTTTCCTGTATTTAATTCAGTGATCATGTAGATGTTCATTCAAGCTCAGATTGAAGTTGAGGGTTATTACATCAGAAACAGAAAACTGAAGAAAGTTACTTTTTCAGCAAAGATATGATGAACCGATCATAAACCCAGTGGGTCATTAATCCAACTCCATGGGTTTTACTGACAGTGTTTTAACAGTAACTACAGAGCCTCTGAATGTTCAAATGGGTCATAGCTGATGACCATGAAAAGATGAAGAACTGCATTTTACACTAATTGACATGTATTGATAGAATTAGTGGATAAATAGATATTAAACCGGTAAGATCAGCAAATGGTTTTGATCACTGGTAGCTGTTTAGGTCTGATACACACACAGGCCACTTTAGTAGGCGCACCTGTCCAACTGTTCGTTAAACGCAAATTCCTAATCAGCCAATCACATGGCAGCAGCTCAATGCATGTAGGCATGTAGACATGGTCCAGACGATCTGCTGCAGTTCAAAGCCAGCATCAGAATGGGGAAGAAAGGTGATTTAAGTGACTTTGAACGTGGCATGATTGTTGGTGCCAGACGGGCTGGTCTGAGTATTTCAGGAACTGCTGATCTCCTGGGATTTTCACGCACAACCATCTCT
>JAQQZY010041209.1:0-10829 GCA_030068375.1 Ostorhinchus rueppellii | reverse complement strand
TAAGTAGCTGGGATAGGCTCCATGCGACCCCCGTGACCCTAGTGAGGATAAAGCGGGTATAGAAAATGAATGAATCAGAGAGGACATGTGGACAAAGGAACAGGAAGTACATTTTTTATCAACAAACTCCATGGCAGGACTTTGGTTGGAAAAACCTTATCTGTATTTTTTTTTTATGCCTAAACAAAAGTCAGAATTTAGTGCTGTTTCTGCATGGTGTTGGAGAGGGTGGAGAGGCTACAGCAGGTCATGGGCTCATTTTTGGTTGTTTCCACTCATTTGATCCTTCTGCTTGGAGGTAACCAAAATAATACCAAAAACACTTGGTTTTAACATCATCTACTCTTTTACAGTATTGAATCTTGGTTATTTCACAGATGAACTAGATTCAGACAATGCATACCTCCTAAAGATTTTCTTGACATCAGCTAAAATAGCCACAACAAAATTTTGGCTGCAGAAGGAATCACCCACAATGGGCCTTTCCATTTCAACTGTAGAAAACAGACTGATGGAATGCATGACTTTCACCCTGCAGCTCCAGGAGGAGCTGGGAAAAAGGCACTGGGAAAAATGGTCAATCTTTACAAACGGTGACAGTACTAATTAAAAAAACATTTAAAAAAAAACATTAAAAAACATGCACACAACTGGTGTTGTGTGCATGTTTATAAGTGTCCTCCCCAGATCTCACTTTCTTGCTCTTGTTTTGTAAAATTAAAATGTTTATAAATAAAAAGGGTAAAAACAAACAACAACACATACTTCTATACTGACTCTAATTGCATTTTTGTATTTTAAATTTGTACTGTAGGGTTTTGTACTGACACTGTAATGTATTTTCCAAACAGTCAAAATGTTGTGTGGAACACTGGACACTTGACCCTCGCCAGTCACCATCATGGCTGCATTTGGAAGGAAAGGAACCAGAGCCCATCAAATGAGGCAGTGACAGTGGCAGCAGTGAACACCACTCTGTAAGAATAGGAGTATGGGTTAATTAATAATGTGACAAATAACAACGGGTAAGTAAAGTTTAATGGCAGATATTATATGGATAATGCACTACTGATTAGCTTTTTAATGGTATCTCAGCACATGGCTAGTTTTGGTCTTGTAAAGTGCACAAGGCCTATTTTAATTTGAGACAACACTGATTTGTCTACACAATTAAGTACAGTAAGAATACAGTGTACTGCATGGATGGAGGTGATTAATTTAAAATACACTCTGACACCTCTACTTAAAATTAACAGAGTTCTTGTAAGAGAACCTCCAAACCCCCACCATTTGCCTCAGTGTTCTACAAATTTGGGGGAAATGCTGATGTAAAAAAAAAAAAATTAAGTACAAAAAGTGTTGTCAACTTTTAGTCATTAAAAAAAACACAGTGATAATCAAAACTCTCTGAAAACTGAGCGAAAACCATGATTTTCTGCTAATTGTCCTTTATGATAAAACAGACTCAGATTATCCGAGTTATCTGGATGCATTTTAACATTTTTGTCTGGTGATTGAATTGTTTTACTTTATAGTTATGGGTAAAACATTAACCCTTAAATATCTAAACAGTCTCTGTTGATCCACTAATCCTATCAATCAATGTAAATAACTAGTGTAAAATACAGTTTGTGATCTTTTCATGGTCGTCAGACATGACCCATTTGAACGTTCAGAGATGCTGTAGTGAACCCCACAAACATAACTCCTCAAAAATGTAAAACCACAAATGCAATAACAATTTGCAGCTTTTACCGTAATAATCCCACAATCGTAATAACAGTTGCCTACCACAAATTTAATACCTCATTTCCCACAAACGTAATAATTACTACTTTTGCTTTTATTGCGTTTGTGGGATGGTAAAAATCTTCTGTTTCCAAAACTGTAATAACTTCCCACAACTGTAAATTAGTACATCACATACCTTTAAGTAATGTATGCATGAATAATCATTCATCTTTCTTGCCTTTTGGATACTTGCCTTTTTAGAATGATCAAATGTTGCAGTTACACCACATAGTGCTAATTTCAGATAAATAGGTGTTTAATTACAAATACAAATGGAGGAACAAAACAGAATTGGCAGAAATGTTGTAAAGGTTTATTTGGTTTTTGGTTTTTTTTGTTTCTTTTTACAAAAGCTTCAGTATTAATTGGATAGTCCATTCATTCATTCATTCATTCATTCATTCATTCATTCATTCATTCATTCATTCTCTGAACCCACTTTATCTTCATTAGGGTTGCTGGAGCTACTGGGTGAAAGTGGGGTATACATATTGCCAGTTCATTGCAGGCCTGACAAAGAGACAAACAACCAATCACCCCAGGATCTTTTTGCTGTGAGGTGACAGTGCCATGCCATGGTGGTAGAGCGGGTCGTCCAATATCCGAAGGTTGGCGGTTCAAATCCCACTCTCTCCGTTGTGTCCTTGGGCAAGACACTTCACCCGCCTTGCCTCCAGTGTCACTCACACTGGTGTATGAATGTTTGGCAGTGGTCGGAGGGACCGTAGAAGCAAAATGGCAGCCACGCTTCCATCAGTCTGCCCCAGGGCAGCTGTGGCTACAAATGTAGTTTACCACCACCAGAGGGAGAATGTGAGAGCGAATGAATAATGGATCAACAATGTAAAGTGCTTTGGGTGACTTGAAAAGCGCTATAGAAACCTAATCTATTATTATTATTATTATTATTATTATTATTATTATTATTATTATTATTATTATTATTAAAAAATACAGTAAAACAAAGAAAAGATTTTCAGCATTTCCAATGACTGACTATAGCTTAGACAAGAAGATTGAAAAACACTAGGATTCCTCATTAGGCATGTTTGTATTCTGAGGCTATGTTTTTATTTTTAATTAGGATTCCATGAATTAAATTTGCACCATATTCATTTGAGGTCTGTGTTCTTAAGTCCAATGATGATTTTCCCAAAGTTTGTAGAACAAAGAGGCAAATGGTTGGGGTTTGGGGGGTTCTCTTGCAAGAAAATTTTAAGAGAAAGTGTTGGAGTGTATATCAACCATGTCACTTCCCTTCATGCTCAGCCCTCCATACCTGTCTGACAGATGATATGACAGAAGTGTGTTTAACCGGTCTATTTCCTCTGCGTTGTTCTGGAGTGTTTGATACACACACACACGGGACACAGTGATTGATCTGGAGGCAGTCTCTGTTTATTCAGCCTGGATAACAAAATATTATAACATTCAGCGCTGAGGCTAGGTCATGCCCCGTACCCAGATCTCTCACCAAGGATAACATGAAAAAGGCCGAGCTACAGACATACAAGGAATTTATACACGAACATCAGAAGGACACATGAAGAAGAGGTGGGTGTGGCTGGAGGACCAACACCCCAAACAGACTGTGGAACAAGCTATATACCAGGTATGTACAAACTATGAATGAAAACAACATTTTAAACTAATTTTGTGCAATTATATAATCATGTACATGTATTAAGCAGGTTACATGTGCATCAACATTGTTTCTGACACTAAGACGCTGAATTTTACACAATCCCTATTGTTTTATCTATGCTTTTGGGTTTTGAGTTGGTTTTGTGGTTCAGACCATTGCAACTAATCCCATAAACAATGGTTGTGTTGCTTTTAGTGTCCTAGACGGTCGAGTCCAATGGATCCTGTATACACAAACCACAACTCTAAGTATGGAATTTGGCCTTTGAGATGTTAGCATTAGAAGGAAATATATCGGTTGAACAGTTCAAATGTCTGGGGTTTCCGGTTCCGGGTCGCTGACCGGCTGAGCAGTTTTTTTTCTCTTTCCCCTCGCTCTTTCCATGGTTTTTAATGCTCTTTTTCACCTTCCTCAGATCCTTTTATTTTCTGTTATGGTCCCTCCATGTCACTACACCAGGGACTTCCTGCTCGAGCGGCAGCGGCAGTCCGAACTTTGGTCTTTTTGCCCCGATCCCACGGACTTCTTTCCAGAGGAAATAGTTCGAAGAAACACCACCAACCAGCACAAACCATACCGCTAAACCAGGAGGGGTTTGAAGAAGAGGGGAGTGAGAGCCAGACTGAAACAGGAGACATACAAACAACAAGTGCTCCCATCTATCATCATGGCAAATGTGCGGTCTCTCCGCAACAAACTGGACGAGCTGCAAGCCTGTGTCAACCACCTGCACGAGTACAGGACTGCCTCCGTTCTGGCATTTACGGAATCATGGCTTAACAGCAGTGACAACGACAGTGTGCTGCACATTGAGGGCTTTTCACCACCCTTTCGGCTCGACAGAGACAGTAAGTGCACGAGTAAGCATCATGGCAGCGGTGTGTGCTTGTATGTAAACAATAGGGGTGCTCCATGGTCACGGTGAGGGAGATGATGTGCACTTCGGATATTGAGCTTCTAGCCATCTCCCTATGCCCATACTAACTTCCTAGAGAATTCCCACAGCTCTTTCTCATCCTGGTGTATATCCACCCAAGAGCTAACGCAGCTAAAGCTTACAGAACAGCTCACGAGTACTCTGTACAAACTGCAGCAAATATCACCGGACTCAGTTCATCCTGGGTGACTTTAACTACTGCAACCTAGACAAGTCTCTTAAAGGTTTCCAACAGTACGCAACATGCTGCACACGTCAGGGGAAGACGTTGGATAAATGCTATGGTTCCATACGAAATGCATTCAAAGCTCTGCCCCTCCCCCCTCTTGGCTCAGCAGACCACCACACTATAATGTTGGCGCCTGCCTACACTCCAGTCACCCAGTGGATCAAGAAGCTGACTAAAGACATCAAGCAGTGGACACCAGAAAGCATCCTCACTCTCCAAAGATGCTTCGAAGCCACTGACTGGGACAGCCTCCTTTCTCCCTCCGATGACATCAACAAGCAAGTTGACACAGTCACATCATGCATCTCCTTCTGCGTAGACAGCATTATCCCCACAAAAACCATCTCCATCTATCCCAATAACAAACCTTGGGTCACCAAAGAGCTCAAGGGAATTCTCAACAAAAAGAAGAGGATTTTCTTCGCCGGCTTTCCACTTGAAATAAAGGAGGTGAACAGGGAAGTCAAGAGGGCCATTAAGATTGCCAACCTGGAATATAAAAACAAGGTGGAAAAGAAATTCACCACCGGTGACCTCCACTCAGCCTGGCAAGGCCTTAAAACCATGGCCTCTGTCAATACGGCTGCCACCACTTTCAGAACCAGCCGCGTGAAAGGCAGCAACCCCTCTTCCCTCCCTGACAACCTCAATGCTTCTACACCAGGTTTGAGTCAGACAACTTGTCCCAACTTGAGGAGAGCAGATCCTCGCTTTCACCTGGCACTTTCCGTCAGGACTAAGGACATGGTTAGAGCCCACAGGGGGACCAGAGAGAGGAGCTCACCCGGCCCCGACAACATCAGCAGCCGAGTCCTGAGGCACTGTGCGGGGCAGCTAGGAAGCGTGTTCCGGACTCTATTCCAACACTCCTTCGACAGTCACACCATCCCCAAACTGTCTACTGACTACTCCATAGTCATCCCGATCCCCAAGAAAGCCAACCCAAAATCTTTGAACGACCTTCGTCCTGTG
The DNA here is from genome assembly GCA_030068375.1 of Ostorhinchus rueppellii. Taxonomy (NCBI): domain Eukaryota; kingdom Metazoa; phylum Chordata; class Actinopteri; order Kurtiformes; family Apogonidae; genus Ostorhinchus; species Ostorhinchus rueppellii. The sequence continues at coordinate 5,255 of JAQQZY010041209.1, read as the reverse complement.
GCCCTCACCTCCCTGGTCATGAAAGCAATGGAGAAGATCCTAAAACAGCACATCATTGGTGCAACTGGCTCCCTGATGGACCCACTCCAGTTTGCAAATTGTGCACGCAGAAGTGTCAACAATGCTAAAATTTTCATTATGGACTCCATACACAAACATCTGGAGCTCCCCAGCCAGACTACTATTTGCCGATTTCTCATCAGCATTCAACACCCTGCAGCCCCACACCTTGGCCAACAAATACTCCTCCCAGTTCCACCTGGACAATCAGTTAATCCTGTGGATCCTGGACTTTTTAGCCAACAGGACTCAGAGGGTCCGGGTTAACAACTCCCTCTCCGGCCTCTGTACCACCTCCATTGGCTCTCCTCAAGGCTGCGTGCTTTCTCCCCTGCTTTTCATACTTTACGCCAATGACTGCAGATCCACACAGCCCAACTGCCACCTGGTGAAATACACTGATGACACAGTTCTGTCACTGCTCTCAGGCCCCTCTCAACAACATGGTCCTGTTCTACAGGAGTTTGTAGAGTGATGTGACAAGTCCAAACTCGACCTGAACGTCAGCAAAACCAAAGAGATGGTGGTGAGCTTCTCTAGTAGACAGAGAAACCTGGCTGCTACGGTCACCACCATCATCCACGGGAAGCCAGTGGAGGTGGTGGAGGAATACAAATGCCTGGGCACCATCTTTGACAACCTCCTGAAATTCTCTGCCAACACAGAGGAAATTCTCAACAAGTGTCACCAACGGCTCTACCTCCTCAGAAAACTCAACTCCTTCAGAGTCAGCATGCAAAACAGAGAGGAGAGCCACCTTTATCCCCAAAGCCACTCTACTGTTTAATGCAAGTAGTTAATTCTAAGTTCCACATCTCTATGCCACCCCCCCTCCCCCACCCACACACACACACACACAACTCGGTACATTGCAATAGTGTCAGCACTTTACCACAGTCCCTTTTATTGTACCTTTTGGAGATTTTAATTTTATTGTTGACTATCTTTTAAATTTCTATACTTTTTTAATATATATGTTGTGCTCAGCTGCTGTTCTTAAACTGCCCCTAGGGCATTGCCCCGATATTGAATTGAATTGCTGTGAAAAAGTTTTGTCATTCAGTGACAACAGTCAATGTTTTTTTTCTAGGTAATTTTGTCATTTAAAGTGAATAAACAATGGTTTTTTTGTCCTAACATAACTGGAAATGGCGGTTTTTCAAACAGAAAATTAAATCACCGTTAACTGATCTTAACAGTAACATTCAAAACAACTTTTAAGACTTGTCTAAATGAGTTGTCTTTTTCCATCTGTTTCTCTCTTTCATATAGCTCTGTTATCTCTCTTAAGCTGAATGTCATGTGTGATTCCATCCAATGCTTCCCTCTAGTGGTGAATGAGCTGTTGTACAGGCAGAGTTTTATTTCTGAATGTCTCCTTAAATCTCTCTTTAGGCTTCTTCCTTCTGATCTTTCTACATACACGTTTAAACATAACGTGCCTGCACTTAAAAACTCTCAGCTGGGGGTCCCAAGGTGGGGTACCCACAGGGGTACTTGGAAGAAGCCCAGGGGTACTTGAAATGTTTTTTTTTTTTTTTTTTTTTTTTTTTTTAATATGAAAATTAAATAGGTCATTGTGTAGTGAATAGAAGATAAATAATGAGAATTGATGCTGAAATATAAAACACAATAAATAAAACAATATGTATAATAGTTTACTTGTCAATCACATTGCTTAAGCTTTGGTAACATTTCTATTTTAAATTATTCAATATGACTTTATTTGAGTTGCTAAGTGATTATTTTTTTGTTGATGAAAGGTTCATGTATTTCGGAGCCCAGGAAGGGACATGAAAAAAATAGAAACAATTACATTATAATGCAATAGTTCAACAGTATTGCATTATAACGCTACAGTTTTTGCATTATAACGCAAAAATATAACTCCACTGTAAAAAGTTTGAGAACCACTGGATTAGTGGCTCAACAGATACTCAACATTTTACATCAGTAGATGGTTTTGATTAGCGGTGGATGTTTTGGTCAGTGGTCAGCAACCCTGGTCCTCGAGAGCTACTATCCTGCAGGTTTTAGATGTTTCCCTCTTCTGACACATTTGGTTCAAATGATAACCCTAAGCTCTGCAGAAGCCTGATCATGACCTTCAGGTGTGCTGGAAGAGGGAAACATCTAAAACATGCAGGATAGTGACTCTTGAGGACCAGTTTTGGGGACCCATGGTGTAGGTTTTTAAGGGTTAAGTTGGATGTGGAGGAGAACTACCCTGTACAATTTTAAATATGCAGAAGCCTTGGCTTAATTAATAAAACAACAACCTCAGATGCATTTCTTTCATGTGAATGAAATTTCAGTTGCATGTTGCTGAGTTAAGACTCCTCTCTCTGTCCCAGAATCCAGATGAAGTATTGAGTTTACACCAGACTGCCATGTTTAAATGTTTGATTTCAGGAAACATAATGAGACTTGTATTGGTGAAAAACACGTTTGCATCTTTCATATCATGTTTCTCTTCCTGGCAGGTTTAACATAATTTAAAGAAACAATCCTATCATCTACAGACGCAGACCAACTGCAACCAGAAAACACCGCTGCTTGCTGCCAAGAGAAAACACACAATTTACCTAACATGTTGCTGAGAAAATCCAGTTGTTATATCACCAAACATGTCTGTCTTGCCATCTAGGTTTCACACCAACACATCTGTTCGGAGAAAAGTTCCACATGATATTAGGAATGCTGCTACTTTCAATTTAGCACATGTGCAGGTTTGCAATACACCATAATAATAAATAAATTCTGAGCCACTATTAATTTTCACAGCATTCCAAAAGGCTGGTAAAGTGGAGTTTTTCACCTTCTCGGTGTGATTCATTTTAGATGCAGCTTTATCGCAATTACACATGCACAAGTACAATGGAATGAAATACAGTGTGGCATCTAACGAAGGGGTCAGCAACCCTGGTCCTCGAGAGTCACTATCCTGCATATTTAAGTGTCAGCTAAATGTCAGCCTTGCCCACCTGATTGAAAGTTAAAGATGGGGTCTGAGATGTTAGAAAAACAGCTTAAGCAGACCCCCTTCAGACCCCCCCCCCCCCCCCCCCCCCCAAAGCCACAGCTGTGGACTACTGGAACGCGCAATGCTTGTTCCCAAAGGTTCACGTTCATGAACCTCCAGGCAAATGCTCCAGGAAAACATCTCAGACCCCACCTTTAAGGGGAAATGTTTATCCAACATAAAAATATAACAAACTACACAACCATTGGGTCTTATTTACAATTGGGTGGGCAGGCTACAGCCTGCCCTATTCTCTCAGCGATTGGTTGTCATTATTGTTTTGGATTTCCTAAGTGCTTCCTTCAGTCATACAGCAGCTCAGTCTGTCATCTGTTTCCGAACCACGGGGATTTGAACAACCTTCTTCAGTCTCTGCTGCACCATCGAGGTCATTGCTACACCTGCCGGGATTTCTGTTTAATACAGTGATTATCCGTACCAGAGTTTTGCTGTATCTGTGATTATTTTAGCTGCTCTTGGGTTGAGCACTGTCTCTGTACCCCTGCAAAGCAGCCAGTCCTGCTCGGTGGCCACTCGCATCACCTTCATGTATGCACACTGACTAAAGCAATGCCAATAAAACTCACACATTGAGCAACACAACGCCAGTAAAACACACACACGGTCTCTCAACTGTCACCCAACAAAGGGATAAAAAACGCATGAGGAGCAAATGGTCTCTGTCAATGCCATTAATTATTATAGTAATTTAATAATATTTGTTTATACTGTAAATTTTCTAATATTGGCAGGTATTCCATTAGCGGCCAGGTCTCTAACATTGGCCGATCTTGCTTTTGGTGAAGGTAAATAAAGGCCTGTCTCTAATACAGACCGGTGTTTAAAAAAAAAAAAACCCAAAAACTTAAGAGCAAAGACTTTACATTTATTTGCTATAAAATTAAATAGTGTTTGCTCAGAAATCCGAGCCATGGTTACGGTGGCCTGGTCATGTCAGTCACTTCGCTCTTGACTTGCGCACATGAGACTGCCGGTACCGAATATGCTGCTAACTTCACCATGGTAAGATTTGTAGCTAGTTGTGGTTAGCTGCAAAAGTTTTAAAACTGAAATGGCTTAGCATTATGACATCACACCACAATGGCTCAGAAGGCCCCAGATCTCCTCACAGAGAAACCTGTGGCATGGCTCAGATCAGTGGTTGGAAAGTTCAGTTTTTGCCTGCGCCTGCTGGTATGAGATGCCTACCGCTGTCACATCAGCACCGCTACCAAGCAAGAATTGAACCCTTACAACATTGCAACCGCGGTGATCCCTGGAGGCTGCACTAAGTATATCCAAACCCCTGATGTCATGTGGAACCAGCCCTGCAAAGTGAGCCTACATGCTTCTTATGATGAGTGGATGGCTGGGGACGCAGACAAACAAAACACAAGCGGAGGGAACCTAGAAGCACCATCTCGCCGTCTACTTGTGGACTGGCTTCTTGCCACTTGGGACAAGCTGGACAAGGACCTGATCATCAAGTCCTTCAAAGTGTGTGGGCAGTCGGTGAGACCCGACAGGAGTGAGTGATCTCTCTCTCTCTCTCTCTCTCTCTCTCTCTCTCTCTCTCTCTCTCTCTCTCTCTCTCTCTCATCTAAGTTCCCAACAACTGCTGCCTTGCATCGGGATTATTTACTTTTTCATGTGGCGGTATTCTCATTGCTACGTTTTTGTTAATCTTCTGTATGCATACCATAATGTTGTAGTAACTAAGTTTTCAATAAATGAACCTATTATTTTATAGGTTCAAATGGACACAAAATCTTGTTTTTCTTCATGCTATTGGTAGACCGTTTTGCTCAAATAGAAACAGAGGCCTGTCTCTAATTGTGGCCTCCTTCCGATAAAGGCCTGAGCCTCCATGCGCTTCAGTAAATAAAGGCCCTGGCCTGTATTAGAGAATTTACGGTATGTATATAGTTCAACTGACATATGAGTCTCAAGTTCAGAGTTTTAGATGGAAAAAGAAAGATTTGTTGTTTTCTTTATCATTTGTCACTTTTCAGATGTAATTTGAATCAGACTTTTAGTTTGTGAAATATGAAAAAATATAATTTAGTTATTTTTCAAGGTCATCCAATGAAAATAGGATCCATCCATCCATCCATTTTCTTCCGCTTATCCGGGGCCGGGTCGCGGGGGCAACAGTCTAAGCAGGGATGCCCAG
>JAQQZY010041194.1:0-10830 GCA_030068375.1 Ostorhinchus rueppellii | reverse complement strand
GGGTGTACCCCGCCTTTGCCCTTAAGTAGCTGGGATAGGCTCCATGCGACCCCCGTGACCCTAGTGAGGATAAAGTGAGTATAGAAAATGAATGAATGAATTTAAACTCAAAGAATAGGGGGTGGATGCCCATTTACAATGATGTCAAATGACAGTGACATACAGTAGAACAGCAGTAAACAATTAAAATTAGAAGTGAAGAGATTAACATTAGATTAGAATCAGTAATAAAAAAAAATAACAACACAAGCACAGAGGGAAGAAGTGGGATTTTTGACAGTAGATTAAAGTGTGACAAGAGTGTTACATTTTTTAATCTAAGCATAAAAACTAAACTAAAAACACATGGGACTTGTTGTGAAAGCTAGTCGGATCAAGTTTTGTAATTTGAAGATAATTACAATAATTCTATAGTAAATCATTTAACAGTAGGTAGGGTTTTATTGCATACCAGTATCTCAGGCACTCAAGTTCATTTTTGGCTTCAGTTATTTCTATCTTATCTTTCATGGGACTTGGACCCATGTTTAGCGTTCAGGTGTTTGTGGCCTGAAGGAGATAAATACGCTATCAGAGCCAAAGATAACAGATGCTGGCCGAAGCCAAGCTCCTGCTCATACAGCTGAACCACTTCATTGGCTCTGAGTAGTTTGCTGTAAATCATTGATTAGACGAATAAACTGGAGTGGTTCTATTTACAGCTGCACTGCGCTGTAACATCTGCTTTTCTGAGGCCACCCACACGTGTACATGTACACACATACACACACTCAGACAAGAGGTGTAACTGCAGAAGGCAAGTTTGCCACATTTAGAAAAGTGTGCTCTGTAGATTTTTTGCATTCAAGCAAATAAACCTCAATTTGCTCGTCTGAACTGGACCTCCCTGTCTGATGAATGAGCCTGAGCAGGATGTTCCAGCTCTTAACTAGCAGCTCTAGGAGCAGTTGCTCTCATAATTAAGGGCTAGTAGAGGAGGATTGTACAACAGATTAGAGATGATTCGGTAATAGGACTCATATCCGTAGGTCAAGACCCCGGAGTTCTGCTCCATATCACTGAAGAGATGGGTGGGGGGTTTCATTAAATTCCTGTATCCTCCTCTCACAACCAAAAAGGATCATAGGCAAAGATGCACGCCTTTGTCATCAACGTTAAACTTCAAATTCTCAATTACTCCATGGTGTCTCTCTCCCCTTCACCACACTCATGTCACTCCAAGTTTTTGCTTCCTGCCACCCATTCTTTCCTTTTTCCACCCCTCCCTCACCACGCTCTGCATTTCCCTCTTTTCCTGCCCCCTCCCCCAGCCCCCACCACTCTTCTCGTCCAGTCCTGTCTTCTATTCCATCCTCTTCCTCTCTTTTCTGCCTCTCTCCAGGACTTTTTTCCACTGCAGTCATATCACCTAACACTAATGACGGTTTTAATCATTTATTATGGAGGAGAAGAGGGTTCACACTCTGCTGCATGAAGTATTATACAGGTTGAAAAATGAGAGAGAGAGAGAGAGAGAGAGAGAGAGAGAGAGAGAGAGAGAGAGAAACGTGTCTCATAGTCATTTAAGCTCCAGACATATACCATCATTTAGCCACGCCCTGCTATAACTGCTGAGTGGCCTTGACTCTTCACCTACAACAGACCACAATTCCTACTGAGTGAGGTTTTATTTGAAACAAATGCCGCCCTTCGCCAACACTACACCAACATACCTTTTCCTCTGTTGCTTTACCCTAACAAAGTGGCATGTTGACCTCCTGGCATGATGGCAGATAACAGCAAAATGAACAGATGTCTGAGTGGCACCAAAGGCCAGTACCACACTGCCACCCAATTTGGCCCTAGCTGAGCCTGGCCTGTGGTATTTACAGAGAGTGGTGTGTGTGTGTGTGTGTGTGTGTGTGTGTGTGTGTGTGTGTGTGTGTGTGTGTGTGTGTGTATGAGGCTCAGGTCCATGGAGAGCATCCAGGTCCAGACGCCGTATAGATCCAGAGACAGAAAGGGTCTAGTGGCCCCTGGGCTCTTGTAAAATTACAAGTAGTTGGAATGTGAATGCTATGCAGAATGAAACGAGCTGCATCCACGTCTGTGCCGCAGCCCTGCTGGGGCCGAGCTGGCAGGGAACACCTGTCTCTGTACCAGCCCAGCCCACTATCTCTGAGCCTATACATCGTAAACAAGATTTTCTCTGTGCTATTTTGTGTGCACTAAAACAGAAATAGCTGTGAAATAATAGATGTTCAGAACTTCATGTAGTGTGAAATTTACCGCCTGTTTTCGTACCTTTTCACAGCCAGACGTGCAATGTTATTACGTTCTTCCATTTACGAAGAATATTTAAATCGAGAATAAGAGAATTGTCTGGTGTGTCTTGAAGCATCACAGAGATGAGGACAGAGACAAAGCTGTATACTTTAGGGTATCACTGACACAAACTAATACAATAACCACTCTATTTTTCCCATTTAATGTTATTTCTGAAATTCAGAATCATCTACTGTACTTATTATGAAAGGGAGTGAAACCAGTAAATAGTATTATCCACTTTTGTGTATAAAGTTGGAATAGTTTTTACACATTTCTCTTTTTAATCCTACTAATACACATCAGTGATCACCTTTGACCTGATTACCTTCACATACTGAGTCCCAATTATACTTTATCCCTTAAGGATAAATCACAGTCACAATCATTACAGGGGAAGAGGTAAAAATATTTTCTTCCTACGTTATGAACAGGAATCTATAATAACTAATGACTTATAAATTATTAACATAGGTTACTATATGTTCAAACTTGAGTGCAGGAGTTTTATTGGTATCTTAATATTTCTTGCTTCTGTTTAGTTCTCTTCAACTATTGCCTGGACATCTAGTATCTGTATTAATCCAGGAAGAGAAGCAGACACAAATAATGAACTGACACATTTTCCACTGCTGTTGGGAGTGTTTCTACCCCTTAGCATTTATTGATTCCTGTATTTGTGTTTATATTACTTGAGGTCACAACATGACTTATTAACTTGCCACGAATAATGACAGCCCACATGGCAACCCCAATAATGATTTAAAGCTGTAACCAGGGCACAAAATATTTAAAGCTCAATTTATGTCTGTTTTTCATGAGTGTGTGTGTGGGGGGGTGTTGTGTTTATTATGTTACATTCTTTCACACGAAGTGAAAAGGCGGGAGTTTGGGAGTCCTTGCGTCCATTCAGCAGGGCATTACCATCTTCTTTGATGGACTTCATTGGGCCCAAAGGAGAAGGACGTAACCCTGTTTATTTAAATGCACAGCTTTGTGGGCCTTTAAATGCTGCTCTGTCTTCATCCCTCAGTCACTGTGCTTCCATTCACAGCAAAAAACAAAAACCTTTGACCTCTTTTGTCTGCTTCATTTGTTGCTCTGTTTGATTGCAATCTTTGTGCTTCATAGATTTCTCAATTTAACAATTTTCCAGTAAAATGAGGTGGTTTCTCTTTAGACCTGCCTTTGGCTTTGCTGGCCATGTTTGTGTGCCATCCTGGTGGGAATCTGCACCTAAAGACCTTTTTCGCTGTGATGTTCCAATGGGAACGCTTGCCCAAGTGACATTGGCATAATAGATTTCAGTCTTTCTGGTTTCTCCCTCAGCTTGTTACAATTAAAACCGTAAGCAAAGACACAAAACAGACTCCCAGCCAAAGTAGTCACTGGGTTCAGGCAGTCGTTCTTATTTCAGATAATAGCGGGATTAACTAATACAGAAAAGGGCCATTATTTGAGCTAATATTGAGCCCTTGCTCAATACAGTGTAGGCTTGACAGGTCAATCTCCAAATACTCTGAAAGATTATAATAACCCATTTCACAAAAGAGGTTTTAAACTTCATCTCTTAATTCAGCCCTCCACTTACTTTTTGTTGATTTTGGAGATTTCGAGTTCCCAGTCAAATTACTTTAGGGTGATTCATGGGTCACCTCTTAAATCATGACATTAAAAGCAAACTTTAAAGAAGACATTTTAATATAAACTTTTAATGCAGTTAGGTTCAAACATTTATCAGTTTAAAGCCTCTTTAATCATGTGCACACAGATGGTCCCACTCAGGTGAAAAGGGTGCTTCAAGTCATAGTTAAAGCCATGTAGTTAATGCATTTGTGTGTTGCTTTGGATGCTTTATGTATCTGGGCAGCGCTAGCTCTGTTAGTGTCAGTTTATGAGCAGCTTTACGAGCTAGTTGCAGCTCTGCTCACAGAGAAAGATGGAGAGGCCTTGAACAGTGCCATTGACTGGACTAACTGGAGTCCGTCTACAGCCAGCTAAAATCAACACCCGTATTATACGCTTTAGTGGAAGGCCTGCCAGTAAAACACTTCTGTGAGAAACACTCATGTGGGCAGTCCCTTAGCGACCTCGAACTTCCTTCTTTCTACATCAGCAATACTGTCAGCCAAACATACAGTACACACAAACTGAGAAAACAATGCATCTACCATCTGATGTTGAGTTTGAGCAGCATCCAATAACATCCTGACATCGTCCAGTTTGGGTTTTGGATGCAAATATCAGCCTCCTGAATGTGCTCCAAATCGTGACCCACCACAGAGACGGTGTTAAAAAAAAGTCTGAGGCAGAGACAGACAGGGAAGTCTGGTAATATGAGGTGTTTTATGATGCCGCCAGGGATAGTCTGATAATCGTGAAATATTGTGGCAGCACTGGGGCCAGAAATTCAGCCTTCAAGATCCTGGGCAGTGTTTCTCTTAACAGGGTCGTAAATTATTTTGGCAGGTGGGTTCTAAACGAAAGGCCACACAAGACAAGGAGCAAAACTGAGATTGTGTCTGGTCTCTAATTTTCAACTACTGTACTAATCCATCATGTTAATATCCCCCTGTTACTGTTACTGTTGTAATGGAACTCTGATAACTTGAGCAAGAATGTCATCTGTAAGACATAGAGGGATAAGAGCAAAATATGCAACTTATTTATATTTATTGCACCAAAAGACACACTGGAAGTCTTGAATCCCGAGATGTGTGACCCCTCCAGTGGAGCCCAGACTGGGTTTCTGTGTGTATTATGAGAGAGGAGGGGACAGCTTTAGTAAAGCAGAGGCCCATAAAAGACCAGGATTTATATGGAGTGAACGTCCAAGAACCACTTCTTAGTAATGTGTCCAGAGACTTGTCCTTCGATAAAGTACAGGGAGGGGCACCACTGGAATCCAGCAATCTGCTTTGTGTTTTGTTTGGCCCCCCAGAGTCTCCTGGCATCTACAAACTCACAAGAACGCTTTACTTAATCTCACCTTTACACCAATAACCATAATTGTTCCTACTGCTTTCACTTATTAAACCTCTATTTCATGTAGTTAACTTGTGTCCTCTCTCTCCCTGAATCTTTCTACAGGTATCTCTGGCTCTGGACCTGAAACTTGCAGCTTCTTCCCTCAGTATTTACTTGTTTGTTGTATCCAAACCCGTCTTTTCTTTCTTAACTCTCCACTCACCCCATCCAGACAAGGGAGCCGCCGAGCCTGGTTCTGTCTGAGCTTTATTATGTTGAAAGCAATGTTTCTCCTCTCTGTCAAGCTTGTTTATGTGGGATTTGTTGGGTTTTATTGGACAATATAATCAAGTCTTAGTCTTCCTATATGAAGTGCTCTGTGATAAGTTTTGTTGTAATTTGATGCTATGTAAATAACACTGAATTGAATTATGATGAAAGTATAAAGCCATCAGGTAGAACATTATTAACTTCCACACAAGTGGGTTGTAAAATAATTAGTTATGTAAGGGATAGCAATAGCACAAACGATGCACAGGTTAAGAAAATTATTAACTTGCACATTAATGAATGATAAAATAATAAGTAACCGGGGGGCTAATAAAATGGATGATTAACTGCTCTGGCTCAGGATGTGTGGTTTGCCAATGTTAATGTTACAAACCTTGACAGTGTAAAGTACAGCACATTTTCCATTGCTGACTGCGCATCTAATATATGTCACACACGCAGCAATGAACAAATTATTAATTATTGTATGAAACTACATTTACATGCACAACTAAAGGTTAAAGTGCTTATTTTTGAGTTACTGCCATCCATTGTGTGCCTTGTTGGTACAGTGAGTGTTCAGTTGTAGTACATGGTCATGTGTATGCATATCATAACAGTTGAGTCAAAAAGGCTAACCTGTTGGTTTGTTCAGGCCAGTTTAGGTCACGGTGCACAGCACTAGGTGTCTACGCTACAGTACCATGCAACCACAAACATGCAGCTGTCAGCGTCCAACCAAACTGTGAGTTTTGGACCAAGGAAGTCCTTTCAAGAGCGAGTCATCTGCTGGCAAAAGTGACAGTTCTTACATCAGTGCTCTTTATGATTGGCTCCAGTCATTCGCTTATGTCTGCGAAGGCCTGTTAACAGGATAGAAACAGTCAGTAAGAAATCAACAAGGTTTCATGAGGCCAGTTAAAAAGTCAACATTTTACTAAAAGATTTCATTCACTACATATTCTCCTATCCAAAAGGATCTTGAATAAATAATCCTAAATTGTATTATTATCATTTTTTTATTTAATTTGTGGCTCAGTCACCCTAAAACTATTGAGATTTAACCCAATAACTTAGTTTAAACAGAGTTAAAGTACTTTTAAGGCTGGATGGAGAATTACCGGTGATCTGTGCAGTACATTATCCACAGTTATAGGCTACGACTACATGCACAGATACAGTTAGAGCTCAAGGTAAACATAAAACTCATAACTGCTCATACTGTAGCATACTATTAAGTCCACGGAGGACCGGTGGATGGGCTGGTATTAGACGGATCGAAGGGTGTGTGGTGAGCAGAGTTCATGACAGTGAGGTGGAGTAGGTCACAGGGAGGTCAATAGGACTAGCTTGGTGGTCTGCAGATGCAGAGAGTGACAGTTAAGACTGGGGATCTCTGAGGCTCAGCCACAGCGCAGGGTTATCGCAGTCACCATCGCACACTTCCCAGGTTCTGGTGACATGTTATGGCTATCACTGACAGCAACTTAAAAGCAGGTTATATCAAATAAAGAGCAGCAGCCATGCATGTAAGAGCCCTTTGCTCCAACATATGAGCCAAATTAAATTTCAGCTTGGTTTATTTTCTGCCTGAGAGGCTGTGTTATTTTTACACGCATTAGCAAAGGTTACCAAAAATTATATGGTTTGCTAGAGGTAAATGATATCTGATGAACAATTATGTGATGCTTGGAACAGATTGGGTAAATGAAGGATATAGTTTTGCACTGCACTTTGGCCTACTCACATTTTGCACATACATGCATGCAAATGCACTAACACATAAGCTGAAGAACATCCAAAAGGTTTGTCCCCATTTTTTTTTTTAAATCCCTGGGACTTTTTAAAGTTGTTCCCCAAGTAAGAATGAGTCATTGGCCTCACAATGGGCCACAGTGACAGCCTGTCCTCAGCAGTGCTCTGATAGCAGGAGAATGCCACTCTGGGAGGGTTTAGGCGCTTTATATTCTCTCCACGCCGGGGTCCTAACCCCCTGTGTCGGCCCCCTCACCCCTCACCTTCTGTCTCCTCTAATGTGGCTTTATTGACTGTGACACACTGAGCATGGAGACGATGACCAAACAATTAAAAGTACCCCCAAAGGAAGGGCCATTAGAGTCACAAACCATTCCACAGGCTTTGTGTGCTCGGGCATGTGTGTGTGTGTGTGTGTCTGCATGTGCACGAATTTGCGCGTGTTGCTAAATGTGACAATACACAGCAATAGTGAACAAGTGAGGCGGGTAAAATGCCTCTCACCGCACCTGCCCCCACCAGCCTATGAATATGAAACGGAGCTCTTAGTTTCCTAATCTAAACCAATGCCACTAAAGTCTACACACACCACTGTGACGGCCAAGATTGTCCCTCATTTTGGTGAAATTATCAGATGAGCCCAAGAGATCAAGAGGATCGTATGATCAGGCACTGCTATTGTTAGCTGATAAAAGTAACTCAACCCTGAACTCTTTTACACAGACCACTTTATAGTGTGCTTTCCCAAGATTACTCCCTGACACATTCTATTGCACATGTAAGCCTGCACAAACTGGGTTATCAGTGAAATCAAGCTCACTAAAGCTCAAGCAAACATCTCGGAGATCAACTGGATTATGATGAATTTCAGTCTGGGGTGTATTCAGCTGCCACATAAAGCTCACTCTCCATGGAGGCAGAGCTCTAATGAAGTGGGGAAAATGATGGCAAGTGGCTAATGCCCTTAAGGAAACCCACAAACCCACATGCATTTGGGATAACACATGCTGAATAATGTTCCGACAGCTTTGAAGGCCCTAATCTTGTCTTTGTTTTAGTTCTGGATCTGCTTCCATTCTGTCTGCACCATGTAAATGTGAAGCGAAACCCCACAATGGCTTTGCTAATGGTCTGTGTGACCTTTGACCTGCTGTCTCTGTTAGGGTCTTCACAGGGCCACAGGCCAGCCACATAATCGCTTCCATGAACTACTCATAGTCCTTTTCAAATGTGACTTTTAGCCCCGCTGGAGAGTTAAACGTTAATTTTGTGAAATGCAGTTAATGCTCGCCTGTCACTTGTCGTCAGCTTTGATTACCTTCGTGAGCTGTTGTTTGTCCTTCTTTATTAGTTTACGCCGTGATGAAATGATCTGTGTTTCATTATGAACACCTGGAAACATGGACTATTCACGCACAGATGAAAACACACACAGCTCTTCAGACAAGGGCACTACAAACACTACCTAAAGAGTACATGTAAATAGATAAAATGAGATATGATTTCACAGGATATGGTAAAGGTATCATATGAAAGATTTGATTTCAGGAGAGATTGCTAAATTTCCTGTGGGTGGTAATTAGAAAACACCTTTAAAGCCTGGGAAAAAAATCATCTGGCAGGAAGATGTTGAAATATCTTACCTATTAGAGGTTGTTTTTTCACCGTTGACCATCTGCTCTATAAATGTATTACTAGCATTTCTTATAGAACTTATATCACAGTAAATCTCATCTGTTAAACTTTTACCATGCCCCCACACTGAGACAATTTCATTACTGATGGAGATGACATCAGGCCCAAACAACTGGCTCTTTTATCTTCGTTAGGAACAGTATCAATTGGATTTGCCGCCTTTAAAGAAAATTGGAAGAACATGAGCCTGAACAGAGTTAAAATTTGAGCAGCATGGGCATGGTAACAGGTATGAAGAATTCAGTTTTCCTGTGCGTGTGTTTTCCTTCACAGAGGAAATCATTAACTTATGAAAACATTCCTCTTTCTTGTGTGTGTTCTTCATTTGAACATTCACAGGTGATACACGGCTGTAAAAGGTGAACTCAGCAAGACATCAGTTCTGTGTTGTGAAGTAGATAATTACTTCCCAAATTAATAAATTCCTTAATTAATGTTACCACATAAAATACAACCCTTTGGCAGTAAGTTTCCTATTTCACTACGGTACCGGTCTATCCATAATTTCCTTCCTACAGACTTATAAATCTTTGATATTGAGGCTGATGTGATAACAAACAGCAGAATAATAAATAGTAAAGCCTCAGTTTTTCCAGCATTAAGTGACAGACTGACTGAAGCTGTTGCTGCTCCAAAATGACACTAATGCTGAAGTATATTAATGTGTAATACCACTGATGGCCACTAGGGCCATTGATTTACACTGAACTTCTCTCTAAAATACAATGTGATTAATTTTGTTCCAGATCTCACTTGTCTCATTTGTTTTATTTACACCCTCTGACAAATTGTCTTGTGGTCCATCTGTAATTTTTTTCCTCCATTAATATAATCTCGGGTTAAATAGAACGCCTCTATGGTGGCTTTGATTGACAGGTCTGTATGACTGCTTGTTTGCTTGTCGAGTCAGATTTTGGAGGTGTGGTTTATTTATTAAAACACATGTTTTTCCAGACAGTTATAGCTGTGGTAAATATGTTGCACTAACAAGACTGAAAAATTATTACTCAAAGTTTACTGTCATGCAATCAGTAAGTTAGCATTTAGCATTAGCTTATCTGTGACTATTTAAAGACGACTCTGTTGCCTTCAGGTCATGCCACCCCTTTTGTCCAAATGTGGTCACTTCTGGCTCCAAAACAGCCTGGAACATACAAGACCAGTGGTAGACATAAAACCCATAAATGATAAAGTTCCTCTTATGCTTATTATATTTATTATGTTTATCTATGGTTTCATTTCTATCTACAGATTTTTACGCATTTTTAAGTCTCACAAAAGAGTTAGCTATGTCAGGTGGAAACACCTTTCCCAAACCTCCAAATATTTCATTGTTATAATGGAAAAGTTGTTCCTGCTTCCTCGGCAAAAGCGTAGGAAAGAAGAAGACAAAACAGTTTCCAGCATCTTTCTGGGTATTACAATGTGAAAAGATGCCATTTATGTAGCAACAGGTATTATACATGTGAACTGATTTGGATACCATCGCATCATCCAGGTGTACTTTTTTCATTCATTCATTCACCCAATTTATTCACCACACCAGCTGATGGTAGCTTTCATTCTATTTAAAATTATACTGCACATTAACATAATTTTCCACTTTTATCCTCTTGTTTGTGTAGTTAGTAGTCTGCCAAATGCATAAATGTAATGTAATGTAGTTATTGGTAAAAATGCTTCTGGATCTCTGATCTGTCCACAAAATGTGCAACACCCCGCTAATTAAAATAAATAAATAAATAAATTAAAAAAAAAAATTTAAAAAAAAAAAATATATATATATATATGTGTGTGTGTGTGTGTGTGTGTGTGTGTGTGTGTGTGTGTGTGTGTGTA
>JAQQZY010041134.1:0-10831 GCA_030068375.1 Ostorhinchus rueppellii | reverse complement strand
TTAGATTAGCCCATTAACCTATCAGTGCATGTCTTTGGATTGTGGGAGGAAACCGGAGTACCCGGAGAAAACCCAAGCGGGGAGAACATGCAAACTCCACACAGAAAGGTCCCAAGGTCCCACCCGGGAATCGAACCCGGTCCTTCTTGTTGTGTGGCACGAGTGCTAACCACTGCACCACCGTGTCGCCTATGTATATATTTATATATACAAAATGTCATTTCACACGTTTTGTACACTTTTTTATGTATTCCACTATTTTGGTGAAGTTCAGACTTTGTTAAACCTATTTTGTCGTCTAACCACTTCATCCACATGATTGGAAGTGGATTTTCACCACAGATTTGAACATTTTCAGAGATCTGTGTTGACATTTCCAGCTTTTGGCCTGAATTATGTCTTTCTACAGTGAACTAGGACAAAATAGGCCTGTGTCCATAAACCTGAGATTGTGCTGAATATTTGGATATAAAACTCTTGGGTTTGTGTTATTTATGATAACCTTAAAAAGATGCATTTAAGAAAGTATCTAAGAATAAAAAAGTAAAACCATGGAGCTCTAGTTTTAGCAGAAAGAAGTCAAATCTCTGATTATCTTAATTACAAAGTTACCCTCCCTGTAGAATTTTCTATAAAGAAATATTTCCTCTTCTGCCCGTCATGTTATGTCAAATACCAATGCATTTACACAGTTTCCTAGAAAGCAGGAGCAGTCAAACTCCAAATACCACTCTGCATCCAAAGCATTCTTTTTAAGGAAAATGTTGCAGTTACACTTTTTTTAACAACAAAAACCGGAGCATTCCCCCAAATCTTAAGAAACTGTGCAAATGCAGGATATGGTACAGCAACAAAGAAACCTACAATGCAGTACTCTGGCTGACTGGGGCAGTATTCAGACAACAGCAGCAGTAAAAACAGTAAGTTTATTTACCCTCAGACTACAAGAGGAGATTTATTCATGGATTTTTAAATGTCAAAGTCAGATACAAACATCTCTGCAAAGTAAGGCAGCACAGTTTTCTTCTCCAGTTTCTTCCCTCAGGAGACTTGTGGACATTTGAGTATAAATCTAGACTTTACTACACCAAAATGTGTTCAGGGAAGCTAAGGAAGCATGAGTTGATGTTACACAACACCGTAATTATACATTTTTGAAAGTGTCAGGGGGAAAACTGGCAACCTGTAGTGGTTCTTGGAGAAATACACGGGAAAAAATGTACATAAATAAGCAGGAAACTCATGTAGATTTTCATATTGTTAAGTGTCTTGGGAAAGTTCATGAGAATACAAATGAAACATGGAATACTTAACAGACATAAGTGGATCAAACTTATGAGAATAGTGATCCAGGTAGAACAGTGTCGACTGGAATAGGTTCATCATGAGGCCCATCGTCAGACTTTGTGGATTACTTTCCTTGAACCTTTTGTAAAATCACGACATGTACTATACATCTTATATTAAAGACTCCGCTCTTGAGCAGTAAAATCAATAATTGGTGTTGATTCCACAAATTTTAGGGTGATATTGATTAACAAGGCTTTAAATGCAGGTTATCCAGAATCTGTCAAATTATATTTAGCAAACAGTGCATGTCAAACTCACAATTTACCTTAAAACGCAATGATAACAAAATCTGTTTTTAGGTGTTTATGGGTTTTTTTTTGTGCATATATGCACAAAAAAAAATTTTTGTTATATACTTTGGCAACTTTGTAGGAAATATTTAGAGGGTTTTTTTTTTGTTTTTTTTAACATTGATGTTCTTGAAGCTTTATTTAACCAGGTAAGTCATCATTGAATATTATTATTTGCAATAATCATGTGTAAAAAGGCAAAGCCTCTTGAAGGGAAAAGAATGCGAGGATTACGATCATATGAAAAAAAGCATGACAAAAAATTCAAGGTGATAAGATATGACTTTATTGATCGCACTGTGGGGAAATCATAATGTAAGCAGCAGAAAAAACAAAAACAATGTGCAGACACATTTATGAGGAAACCGAAAATATAATAGAATAAGTAAATATGTAATGATGTTATCAATGGAGTACAGAGAGCAGTGGTGTGTCCTGAAGGGGGCGCTGGTGTCGAATCAGAAAGTGGAATTCTGAAAAGATCTAGTTTATGGAGAAACAGCTTTATTATGGAAGAAGATTAGGGCAAATGAGGGGAAAAATTAAGGTTCAATATATTTTTATTATTATGAGGAAAAGTCATAGTTCTGAGATTAAAGTCTGATTTAAAACTCAGAATTATGGTTTAATCTCATCATCATCATCATCATCATAATAATAATAATTTTACGTATTGGACCTTAATATTAATTTTTTCCACTGGCCCTAATCCTCTTCCACAGATTTATAGATGACATTTCCATAATTGAACAATGGCATGATGGTTATTTTAATCAGGGTTAGAGTTAGATGGACATAATTACAAAATACAACTAAGGAGGACTTGATCATGAGTAAATGTCCCGTGGCTTTTTTTCAAAGATGTTCGATTTGTGGTGAGAAAAATAATATTCTTGTCACATTATCATGTAAGATATAGTGTACGTATAATTAAATGTTTATATACTGTTTGAATTATGGATGAGGATGCAGAAGACGGGGTTAGATGGAGGCAAGTGATTCGCTGCGGCGACCCCTGAAGGGAAAAGCCCAAAGGAGAAGAAGATACTGCATGGATTATGGTGGCAGATCTAAAAAAAAAAAAAAAAGCTAAATTTCTTACAGGACTCAGTTGTCTGTCTTTATTCAACAGATTTCTCATTTGAGCAGTAAAATGTTGAAATTGTGTGTGAATATAGAATTGATTCTTGTAAAAAGAATTGTTGAAATTATGGATTGATGTATTTTTACACTGAACCCTTTAGTGTCTACGGATGTCAAAGCACTCTGCAGTATCAACACCCCACGCTTTATAATTTATAAAAATATAAAGACCAGAGGAAAGAGAATGATGTGACTCTTGAAAAGGTCACTATTATCAAAATAGTTAATACTTGCATATTGGACTAATAATGTTGCCATGTCTTCAAGTGTTCATCGTTTATGTTTGAATCATTGCTGTATTTTTACTTACTGTCATTTTTTTTGTTTGTGTCTTGGTTTAGAAACATCACAAAGTTGGCCAGAAACCTAAAAGTTGCCAGATGAAAGATGGAGATGAACCAATTCCAACAAACACAGATAAAACATACACTTGTAACCAGTGTGGGAAGAGTTTCACGAGAACAGACAGCCTCAGAGTACATCAGCGCATCCACACCGGAGAGAAACTGTACAGCTGTGGGCAGTGTGGGAAGGCCTTCACCCAAGCAGGCAACCTCCGAACACACCAACGAAGCCACACTGGGGAAAAACCGTTCAGCTGTGATCAGTGCAGCAAGACTTTCACCAAAGCACACAATCTCAGAAAACATCAACGCAGTCATAGTGTAGTGAAACCATTCTACTGTCACTACTGTGGGAAGGCATTCACTCAAATGTGTAACCTGAAAATACACGAGCGCATCCACACAGGAGAGAATCTGTACGGCTGTCACCAGTGTGGGAAGGTTTTCACCAAAATGAACCACCTCAGCACACACCAACTCATCCACACTGGAGAGAAGCGATACAGTTGTAACCAGTGTGGGAAAAGTTTCATTGATACAGGCAATCTCAAAAAACATCAACGCATCCACACCGGAGAGAAACCATACAGTTGTGACCAATGTGGAAAGAGTTTCACTGATGCGTCAAATCTCAGAAGACACCACCGCATCCACACTGGAGAGAAACCATACATTTGTGATCAGTGTGGAAAGGCATTCACCCAAGTGGCCAATCTTCGATTACATCAACAAAGCCACACTGGAGATAAACCATACAGCTGTGATCAATGTGAGAAATCTTTCTTCAGAGTGTTTGAACTCAGAACTCACCAGCGTATCCACACTGGAGAGAAACCATACAACTGTGATGAATGTGGGAAAGCTTTCAGATCATCATCTAGTTTGCGTGACCACCACCTCAGTCACACCAAGGAGATGGTGATCCCATGTGAGGTGTGTGGGAAGATATTTTGGTCACCCTCCACTTGGAACAATCACCAGCGTATACACTTTAAAGAGAAACCCTACCAGTGTGGACTCTGTGAGAAATCTTTTGCCACAATATCTCTGCGTGCTGAACATGAATGCACCTACAAAAGAGTGGAACTGAGTTGTGATAAGACTGAGAACAATTTGCAAGCTTGTTCCTTAGAATAACAGAGTCAAAAATAGCTATATGCAATTCAGACTAAAGTTATTTGGTACCATGTTAGACTGAAGCTTTCATCTATCATTTTTCTTTCAACAAGGTCGTAGAGATCTGTGGACTTGGAGGCATGGTTATTTTCCCAGCTATGTCCCAGGATGTTGAACCCAGCAGACATTCACCAAATGAGCCAGTTTTGTGCAGTCAAACCTGAGCTGGATGAGTTCCACTAAGAGGCTTTAGTAAAAATCTCTGTCCGAGATGTGCGTTTCTGGGTGAATGTAATTACAGGGCCCAGCATGGAATGAGTGTTGCCTTGCTGGGGCCAGCCCACATGTCACCATATATCCCTGTTAAATTTCTTGCCCAATCTAATGACAGCTTTTCCTTAGTGACTGGTTCCTGTGTTCCCTTTGATTTATAACAAGACAATCAGCAGGTTTCAAAAATGTGTTGAGCCCCTGTTGAGTTTCTGTCAAGGCACAAAAAGCTGAATCAAGCCCATGAGTCTGATTCAGCCTGCGGTGCATGTTATCAGAGCTTTCCTGACATCTGTCAAATATGTGAATGTGCCTTCTGGGCCTGGTAGAGCATCATTCTTGTATTCAACCCAAGTATGACAGAAGGTACCTCAGGTAGCCTTAGTAGATTTGCTTAAGCCACTTTTACACAGCGATCCCAGACAAAAGGTGAGATGGTGCTCCTACCTTTTTTCCACCATTGACTGATTTCCACAGTCAAGCCAAAGAAGTAACAGAGGTGAGACAGGCTGGACATTTACACAGTGGACCTGTGTTTCAAATCAAAGGGGTGGCGACACAGCACAGCGGATAGTGTGACATTTAGCTTCCACATTGGACATACCCCAAGCATAGCGGTGTTGCTAACCTCTCCAGAGTCAACCCATCTTTCACAAACATTAGCATGGACAGAGTCCTCCACCCAAAGTGGTGGATCTGGGCGTCTCCTCGGTTCCACATCTTTCTGGTGGAGTTCATATGTTTGTTACTCAGCCCAGACTCATTTTTAATCCCCGTGGCGTGGCACACGCAATGCGTCATGAAAACGTCACACCTTGGTTGTGTAATGAGAGGTGTTCCTTTTACAGAGCTTTACATAATCATGATTCCACCTTTATCACAGCTCTGTTACAGAGGTGGGACCAAATGATCTCACCATCTTGTTTACACAGATGTCGTTCCAGAAATATTCCCAGAACAGAAGTGCTGTGGAAAAGGGGCTTCAGTCCCCTCTTGAAGCGTTGACTCCACCTGATAACTCCAGAAGATGGTCTCTCGTAAGTGCCTCTCAGCAGCTCAGTCACACCCCTGTCACCCAGCTGTCTGTCCAGTTGGCGCTGATATAAGGCTGGAACTGGATGGACACCACTTGGAGACATGTTTGTGTTCCTGTTTGGGGACCTCAGCTTCTACAAGATCGAGAGGGAGTCATCCAGGCTCCCATGGCCTGATCCACTGGAGTCAGAATTCCACAGCCAATCCTCATGTGGCCTCCCACACATGAACGCAGTCCACACAGACCTGACCGACAGTGAGTTTCAGA
Source organism: Ostorhinchus rueppellii (assembly GCA_030068375.1). Lineage (NCBI taxonomy): Eukaryota > Metazoa > Chordata > Actinopteri > Kurtiformes > Apogonidae > Ostorhinchus > Ostorhinchus rueppellii. Next base: position 5,015 of record JAQQZY010041134.1, on the reverse strand, counting down.
TAGTCTTCTAAACTGTTCAAGCTCCTTATCCTGTCAATGAGGACGCAGCAGAATCTAAAAGGACAAGTGTGGCCAATCCTCCCATCAAAACAGGAGGACCTCAGGCTCTGCTCTGCCAGCACCACTGTTTCCGATGACATCATCATCTGGTGATAAATGAACTGGGTTCTCCAGCCTTTCCAGTAGGACCTGGATGAAGTGGACTACTGAACGCAGAAGGTGCGGCCTCTGCGGCAACAAGACCTGACACTGAGAACTTGTAAAAGTACATTTATGGAATCACACCAAATGGGACAATGTCGATACTGATCAGGTCACGTGGATAGAAGTCCCAGCAAAGTCACCTTCATATATTTGTAACTAAAAACATTAACATCTGAGAGTCTGATCATGTTCTTAGATCTTATTCATACTGCACTGCATCATGAAGAACATTCATACAACTTTGTTCTGTAAAGACAATAAGAGGTCAAAGGTCAACTTCTCAGTAACTATGTCGAGTCCTTAAAAGTAGTTCTACCTTTGAACAATCTGCATTTACCACTGAAGGTCATTAAAGAATGGATCAAATAGTCTAAAAACACAGAGATTCCAATTGTATCTGTGGCTAAAACATGGATTTGAAGACACAGCACTTTTATCCCTGCATCACTATCTTTTTTATTTGCATATTGTGGGGATTGTGTTTTCTGGCGGTGGACGCTGTGGGGGTTGTCAGGCTCTGTGTGTAACTTCTGATCATATGATCTTTCATGCTTCTACCACTTCAGCTCTGTTATTGTGTGTTATGTTTACTGTTGTGTTGACCTGCTCAGCGACTGCACATGGAAATGATCTAGAACCTACATATGGTTCAAAACATTCTACCCAGTCAGATCAATGTTTTTTGCATGTTTACTGTTAAAAAAATAAACGAGTAAATGAATCATTTTTATATTCAGTGTGGCATGCTGTTAAATAAGATGTCAGTGTATCACATATAAAAAGATGATTTGGTTTAAAAAGTAAAAGCTAACTTTCAAGGTTGACTTCTTGTTACCAGTAGGTGGCGCTGTGAGTATACCACAGTATTGTTACTACAGATCTGTGCAGGCCTGGAGATTTAAGATCCAATCTGATGATGTGGAATAGAGTTACAACCACCACAGCCACATCTTCAATGTTTGAAGACAATTAGATTGGATTGGATTGGATTGGATTACATTACATTACATTGCATTGCATTAGACTAAATTAGATCAGATTAGATTAGATTAGACTTCTTTTTTATTCAACGGTCAAGGCAGCAATAGAATAAAGTGCAAGAAAACAAACAATCAAATGAAAAATAATATTCATAAGAAAAACTAAACAACCGTTCTATTTTCGGATCATATTTGATTTGGATTTGATGAACAAGCTGGTTGATGGTGGGGGCGACTGTCTGAGTGTGAAACTGGGAACACAAATAAAGGACTGGCGGATCCTCTGGGGCTGATGTTAGAACCAGAGCCTCATTTAACCCTTTGTATCTGAGCCTAAACAGGACATAGAAATGAGCCACTAAACACCCAGTAACATGTCATGTGATGGTTCAGAGCTCCTCCCACTGCAGGTGTTAATGCCTGATATCTTTCCAGGTGAAGCTCAGATCGATCCAGGAAAGAGCTCAGCTAAGAAAAACACCAACCCTTATCTACCCGACGTCCACAGGTGAGTTTTATCTGTGACTCTTTGAAACAAATTAGAGCGTTTTCATCTGAGTCTGTGACAATAACCTGATTCTTAAACACTTTACACGTTTATGATGTTTAAAGGTCGTTTGGATTCTGGAAGTTTTTCGTTCCTTCACCTTTGAATGTTCCACCTTCACAGTTTAGTTAATTATTAATGAGCTAGAACGTTATCAGGTGATAAAGAGCTGCTGTTCAGGTCAAATAAACCAACTTCAACTTTCACATAGATAACAACTGGAACAGTGAAGCAGAAGAAAAGTCCTCTTGAAACTGTACAGGACCAGTCACAACACTAGTGAGGGGGGGGGCATCATCAACAGAACACATCGCATCAGGGCCGGGTCACTTTCTGTTGTAGAGTGGATCGTTGGTGCGTGCAGTTGTATAGACAGTATCTATAGCCCGCTGCTCCCTTACAGTACCAACGAGGTGAAATTGGATCGTTTTCCACGGCACACCTGATGACTTATCATGGCACACTGGTTGGGAAACACTGGCCGAGACTATTGAGAAACATGTTAGTAGTCAACTCAGCTACTTTTTGGACTCCAGGGTTACTGTGCGTCTAAATTTCAATCAAGTATCCGACTTCACTAAAGCACTCTCTAAAGTGTTGAATAATATAAGGCTGATCATGCCGATTCATGTCAAGTACTAGTCCTCATTTTGTTAGATCCAGATCAGTCCTTAACTGGTTCCGGTCTAATTTAGAAAGCTGGAGTTATTTTTTCACCACAGGTATTTAGGAATCTGTAAGAGTGGCTAAGACCTGTGGAGTCCCCCAGGGTTCTGTCCTTGGACCCTTTCCGTTCAATTTATACTTAAATATATGCACGGTGGGTGAAAAATAACTAGGTATTAAAAATTGGTAATAACATCCATATTCCATTTATAGATGTACTGAAACAAATATGCATGTTCTTTAATACATGGGAAAATGAAAAGAAAATTGTTGTATTTCAGCGTAAGCACCGCTGGTGTCAACCAGTTTCCTCAAATGGCCAGGGGTGGAATGAACAACCATCTGAAGGACGCGATCAGGGACATCAGTGAGAACCTCCTGAATCTGTGTTCCCAAGTTCCCCATTATAAGAAAATCCCCATTAGTTTGGTCTGTTTAAAAAATGTTTTCGTCATGACTTCTACGAAACTGAAAAGTCAATAAACAATTTCTAATGCTTGGTAGTACCGTGACCGGACGCCACCTGCAAAATAAGTCCACTTATGAAATTTGTAAATATTCTCCAGTCAGCTGTTGTTTTCTGTGATTGTTTTCTGTATCCTGTATTCTTTTTGACTTTTACTTGAACCTATAAATAAACTTGTCGTGACTTGGACTGATGGTTTGTGCTCTGATGTGGATTCAGCAGAATGGATCGGTGTGAGGACACAGAGGAGGCCCCTCCCTGGAAGACCACCGACACTCCCCCCGCAGGACCTGGACCTGGACCTAATCAGAGGTCTGTTAAGGAACTAGGGTTGACGTTTGAATATGTTCAGTCCACAGATGGGCGTCAGTCTACGGGTCAGAGGTGACTCTTCATCTTCCATATGTTTCTTTTATTACTTTGAAACTTTCTTCATATTTTCAAGGTTTTTTTGTTCATGTGTTGAATGTGTTTCTCTCAGGATGTGTCCTGATCCTGAGTCTTTGTCCATGAAGAGTCATCGGTCTATGTCTCCACCTCTTCTTTTCAAAGGGTCTGATCAACCACAGTAAGTTTTATTGGCTTCAATACAGTCACTTGATCATGAAAAATGTCAGTAGCTTTTAACTCCTGGAGTTGAGACCACCGTCTGGAACTACTGTCCAACACTGTTCTCATGGCTCAGCACTAAAACCTCTGACCATCATTATTCATAGACCTGGACCTGGACCTGGCCCTGGTTTGGGTTCTGGTTCTGCACTGAGCTATGTGTCCTGTAAAAGCAACCAGTCCATGGAGCTACCATTTACCTTTAATAGAGAACCAGTGATCCAAACTTCTGAGAAGAACAGAGACCGGGGGTGAGTTTATGACATCTCTTTCAACAGAGACAAAGACAACAACATAAAAAAGTCATTGTCAAACCTATCCATGAACTTTGCATATCAAACAACTGAAATACTTTAAACATGATCAATGGATTTCATCAAACTGAATATTGATGTTTATTCCGAGCTGCACTAATAGATTAGATGAGAATTCCCCACAGCCCGACCAAAAACACAGTCTGCACCTGGATTTAACAAAGACAATTCAGATCCTTCCACTGGATAATTACTGCAGTTATTATTTTGTTCTTCAACACTTTGAGGAAGCATCAGGATAGGAACATAAGTCATCATTTCACACATAGACTGGACACCACAGAGTCCAGATCTGAACCACACTGAAAACTATGGGATGTACCGGAAAAGACTTTCAACAGTGGTTGGATCCTCCATCATCAACACAAGATCTGGATGAAAATTAATGCAACTGTGACATGGACGATGATACGATGACACCGTCTTATATCGAAGCTGAAGGAGGTTAAATGAAATATGGTGTGTTGGACTCATTTTTTTGACCAGGTTGTGTGTGTTTTTTTTTCCATCTGTTGTGTCAAAAAGAACCATTTACAAGCTAACCCATGTAAGTTGATCCTTATGTTCAATTCACAGACCTGGATCAGAACCTGGACCCAGCTGTGTGTCCTTTAAAAGTGACTGGTCACTGGAGAAACCGCTGAATTTTTCTGAAAAGATGTAAGATTCATCTGAACTTCACATGCTTCCGCTGAGCATCAAAGACACAATTTCTATCAAGATCAAAGGTTTAAACATTAGTTTAGTATCAGATCTGGTCCAGATACACCAACAGAGTTTTCAGCTCAGCAAGTCCTAACAAGTCCAACCTATTTAGTCCTTTTTGCACCGTTGGAGTCTTTTCTTCAGTCTATGGTTCAGACACTTAACCTGATCACTGAACACATGTTTTAGTGGGGGCTGGTCCTGGATGATACTGGATCAGACTCTGGGGTTGATTCATGGTCCATTGAACACCTTTGTGTCACATGTTGTGAGTCCAGATGGTGAGGACACACATTGTTTGGACAGAGCTGTTGGTTTAATCAAATGTTGATGAGATCAACTAAACCCAGTGAGTGTGAAGCTCCAAACAGACTGAGATGTTGCTATTCAGTGGGATCAGCAGGACTAGGACACCCTACCCACTACAGGGGGTCATGTGACTCATGCTGACGTCCAGGTGTGTCCACCTGTTGGTGTCAGTGTGGACAGACATAATGTGAGCTCATTGTTGATGATTGGTCCAC
>JAQQZY010041079.1:0-10835 GCA_030068375.1 Ostorhinchus rueppellii | reverse complement strand
AAAAAAAAAAAAAAAAAAAAAAAAAAAAAAAAAAAAGAATGAAAAAAAGACTTATCAGGCTCGAGTTGAAATGTCAAACCATATGGGTGTGCAACCTGCCTTCATGTATATTGGATGGTACACATACTACCATTTATGCATGATTGCACTTGAATGTTGTTTTTAATGTTTTTGTTTGCCTTAGTTTCAGTTCACTTTTTTATACAAACCTGTCAAAGAAGAATTTCTGTCACTCAATATCACAATTAAGTCCATCCATCCATCCATCCATCCATCCTTTCAACAGTCAGCAAATTTGTCTTTTTAACAGTTACACTCAGATTGTAACATTCCTTACTACTCATTTTCTTCTATGAATAATTACATTATGTGTATTTATTTGAGCAGAATTTATTTAAAGTCAAAAGAAAGTACCTTGACATCAGATACAGCAGACATCAGTGATAAATTAGTCAAAACTCTCTACAAAATCAGTCCTTAATTAATGAAAATGACCATATAAACCATCAGTATGGTCTGGTCCATAGGAGCCACAGGGGTAGTGACCTACTTAAAGTTACTTGTAGAATAACTGCATAAATATTTATCTTTAGCCAAAATGTCTCTCAAATAAAAAAACACATTTGAATTAACATCCTGTGTCCTGTTAAGTCAACGTCTGGAACATTTTGTTGTTGTTGTTGTTGTTGTTCTTCTGTGTTAAATAGTATTCACGTCCTGGTAAACTGAAGATGTGGCAGTATATGTGGATTTGAAAACGTTGACTGAGCAGGTGACATGAGGCTGTGCTCTCATTGGTGGATTAAGGATTACAGTTTTGACGGCCCTAGCCAGTCAGAATTATTTTGATTTTCTTATTCTAATGTGATTGGATCATTTTTGCTGTGTTCACAAGTTGTCTTGCGTGAGATACAGACAGTTTAGGACTCCAGAATGAGCACAAGGCAGAGTATTAACCTTTTCCAAATCACAGGAAATTATGTTTTGTTTGCTCAGTTCATTTAGTTTCCTCCATATCTGGGTTTTACATAGGGAATAATAGAAAAAAACAACAACAAAGATTAAAATTTTTGTGGACTTAAAATCAGTTGCTTGCATTATCATGAGACTAACTGAGATGTCATGCAAAAGCACCTTTGTACCAGATTATAATACCGCTAAATGTCATTCATTGATTCATACTTCATCCAAGTTCCACCCTTTGTTAGACCCTTGAGCCTCCTAAACGCCCACTTCGAACCCAAAACCTACAGTGTGTAAAAGTCTGTCCCAAAATCAGTATATACCATCATATTTAGAAAGGTTTCGAGGTGTCTCAAAGTCAAACCATATGGATCTGTTATTCTACACAAAGTCCACACAAGAATTTGTTGAAGTCACTCTATTGAAGACACCACGATATCCTTGAATGAAGCCCTGCTTACCTCCCACAGAATTCAGTTGTAGATTTTCCAGGTTTCAGCTTTCAGAAAAAAAGAAAAGAAAGTGTGGTTGACAATGGCAGGAAAACGGAACGTTGTAATCAGAAGTAGTGACTTTGGCAACGGTCAGAACAGTACACTGGAGTACAGATTACATACTATCTGACCATCCAACATTGCAGGATAAGCAGGTCATAATAATGTAGTAAAAGGCTTTGGTTGTTCAGGCTGCACCTCCGGATGTAACTGAAACAAACATAGGCAGCTGTGGGTCTGAGTCATTAACTCATGAACTATCATAAAATGCAACCGGTACCCAGGAAACTAAGCCAATAAGAAGCACATTTAGGTCAATAAAACAGCATCGATAAGGTCTGTATGAAGATAATGAGAATGTCATCAGGTTCATTCAAGGTTGAAATAAAGGCAATGTGTTCGTTTCTCCAGAGAGTAACCAAAAAGTAGTTTATCTACCTTTTGTTTTCCTACATGTGCTACATTTGCAGCTGCAGGAATGAGATCTGCAGTGAAAGGTCATGTCCTTACAGGCAGTAAGTAATGTACAGTACAGTAATGCCACCTGAGCCTGCTGCAACTTCTGGCAAACAGGAGTTTTCCCTGTAGGTCCTGAGTAACATACGAACTACTAAGATCATAAAGGCTTTTACCTTCTGCAGAGCTGATAAAAAATGTTTTATCCTCAAAATGAAAACCTTAGTCAGTATGAAAGAAATAAAATGAGCCAATGTCCCTGTATCTCACTGGTATGTTATATCAAGAGTCAATAACAAGTTGAATTTGTGAGGTTGTCCAGTTGTGCCTCTATATTTAGGGTCCTGTGGTCTTGATGCAGGAGATCGATCTCCCAATAGATGTCAGTGACACTTTTGGAGGATAACTAATTAAAAGAAAGTCTATATATGATTTCCTATCAGTGCTCAGTCATCTGATATCGATAACCATTTCCAGTTTATAAGCCATCAAAATATGGCCCAGTAAAGGCAAATTTGTAATACTTCAGAAATTCATTAAAAAAAAATTTAAATATTCAAAACTGTAAGCAAACTTTGCAGGCGTTGTCCCAAGGAAGCTGCACGTAAAAAAAAAAAATTAAATCAATCTGACCATTAGTTGTTGGGAAAAAATTGTTGCAATCTAGACATTGGTGACCTTTAGTTTGACCCTTCAAGGTCACGTCTAGACCAAAGATTACAGCACCAAATGAAAGTCTATGTATGACTCCCCATTAATGCTCAATAGTAACTATATTGACATGTCGAACCATTTCCATGTTATAAGCCATCAAAATATGGCTCGTATGTAAAGGCACAGTCTAAACTCTAAATAGCTCAAAACTGTAGTTATGTATAAGGAAGCTACATATAAAATTTCAAAAGAATTCAACTAGTACTTTCATTAGAGAAGATTTTTGAAGAAATTACTAATGAAGATGAAGAAGATGATAAAGATGACAACAAAGACAAGGCCAGACACAGCACCTTCACAATAGTTTATGGCTTATCACCATCTGACCTAAATAAAAACTTCACATGATATGAGTTTTTCTGCAGTAATTGGATATATACCTAAGTTTCTAAAAAAAAAAAAAAAAAAAAAAGTATACTTTACTGCCTTGAGTACTTGCATAGGTTCTTAGTAAATGAGGACCTCAAACTAAAAAACATGACTGATGAGTTGGATTTCACAACTTCCAGGGCAGTTTTCACTGTAATGTTGTATACTTTAAAGTTGTATGCTGTATGCTTTTAGTTGTAATATTTGTCTAAACCTGGAATTTGATTTTTGTACAAATGCATTAAACTTTGAGTAAATTAATAGTTTTATACTATGATGTCATGTACCAGACTATATCAAACAGGTTTGGTGTTTGTATAAATAATATAGACCATAATAACAACAACAACAACAACAATAATAATAATAATAATAATAATAATAATAATAAATATAATAATCCAGAACAAACTTTTCCATATATAGAATAATCCTGGTTTGCTCAGAATAACCATTTACAAAGAGTCTAGCAGACTGAATGCATACTTTATATTTTTACATTTTTAATTAAGAAGTCAATATAAAAAAAGCTAATCATTTTACAGCTTCTGTCTCTAAAGGTAACTTATTTTCTGATTTCTTCAACAATGTCCTATAATAATTTTCCAAGTGTCATGAGCTCTGGATAATGACTGAAAGAACAAGGTCACAAAGTGAGTTTCCCCGGCAGGGCTCAGCTTTAGAGATAGGGTGAGGACCTCAGACATCCAGGAGGAATTCAGAGTAGAGCCACTGCTCCTCCATGTGGAGAGGACCCAGTTGAGGTCGCCTCCCTGAGCAGGTGTTTTAGGCATGTCCATCAGTGATGAGACCTCAGGGCAGATCCAGGACATACTGGTGGGATTATATCTCTTGGCTGCCAGAGGAACACTTCGGGTTTCCACCAAAAGAGCTGGTGGAAGTGGCCCGAGAGAGGGTTGTCGAGGCTTCTGCCCCCACGACCCTGGAAGACGGTGCAATAATTGTACAAACTGTTTTGTCAGTTCATACCACTGGTTACTGTATCTGCTCAGCTATTCTTTAAATGGTCTGCACTTATATAGTGCATATTCTACACACACACACACACAGCCCCAGACCTTACTGGGTTCAGTCTCTTGCTCAAGGACACTTCTACACGTGGACAGCTGGAATCAGGATTTGAGCCTCCATCCCTTTGGTCATTGGACGACCCGCTCTACCAACTGAGCCACAGCCGCCCTTTGTGTGAAACTGTCTTAACATTGGGAGTTTTTTATGGAAAATTCAGACAGTCTCACTCTCGAAAACGGCAAGTCCTGTCTTTGCTCGGCATTTGCTTGACAGGTGCTTCCACACTAAAATCCACTCAAGACTTCCTTTACACTTTAAAAGCCCATGTAAAGTTTGAGACCAAAGCCGTAATTTATTGAACACATGTCCACATGGAAGAGTGACTCCTGCTGGATTCATTCAAAACTGAGCCATCTTTCTGAAATCTTTTTGGAAAAAGCCCAGTGGGTTTTCAGTGGAGAGGTTTTTGTTTGAGGTCAGAGGTATGACTTTTTGATACGTTTCCCTGCATACATAAGCATTCCTCATTCAAAAATATAACAAAACTCTGGACCCGCTTTAGGTTGAAGCACCTCAGACACTGACCCTTTTCTTTTCTTTAGTAATCCTATATTCCAATACAAACAGAGAGAAGTCATCAAAATCATTGTTTCCATGTTCTGCAGGCCTCTAGTCAGCATGGTTTCAGCTGTAAAAGATGAAAGCTAGAATCTGGATGCCATATGATCCACAAATGTACGGGTACTGGCACCTATCTTCATCTTTTCATGGGATGATAAGACGGAATAGAGGTCAGAAAGTAGGAACCACTGCTGAAAGGTTTCAAACGATGAGGGAAAGATCTCCTGGAGGGGATTATAAGGTGAAAGGGATGAAGGATCTCAGTGAAAATGAAGGACATGCATGGAGCTGGTCTGTGAAAGGAAATACGGCAAAAGCAGAAAATGTTGACAATGACAATATTAACCATTAAAGACCTAGAAGTATTTTGATGGCATCTTCCAAAAGAGTTTTCCTCTTCATTTAACTTTTCCTTAGTGACTTATCACCATGTATTATGATATTATCCTCAGTATTTTGCATTTTTCAGTATCTTTTCTGTGAAGTAAGGATAAAAAAGTTAAGAAAACTGAAGAAAAAAAAAAAGATTTTCTCAGCAAAATATATCATTAACTGAACATAAAAACAAGTATTTACCACCACTGTCATTTGTCAAACTAAATGGATTTTTACCTTCAAATCAATGTTGTAGAATATGACAGTGTTGAAGAAAATAACAGTGGCATCTGAATGTCCAAATGGGTCATATCTAATGAAAAGCTGGTGGCTGAAGTTGTATTGGATGGACCAGCTAGAAGCACTGGTCGAGATGGAGGAGTGGGAGTCGTATCGCTCTCCAGTTTAGATCTCAGCCCTAAAACTAATCAGACCGATCGCTCATTTGAAAGTTTACTTTTGTCAATTACTGACCCCAACTGGATAACTCTATTTGAAGTAGTCAATCACCTTCCTGGTTCCTATTCAGAGGTTTTAAGATAATTTTCTGACTTTTTATCCAGTATAGTGTTGAACTGGGATAAGATTCTAATAGTAGGGGACTTAAACATACTGTCAAAGCCGGGCCGTGATCTGAGACTCAAAGTACAGAGTTCCAACACTCCACAGAGTAACAATTTATTTTGCACTCAGTAAAACTATACAATTGTACAATAATCCGAGTGGGGGAAAACCGGGGGCGAAGGTCCGAAAGCCAGGTTGGGGTCGATAACCAATTATCTGGGTGGAGACGGCGATGGTACAGTTGGGACAAGGCTGGGTCTAAACTGGAAACAGGCAAGATGTCAGAACACCGGGGAATCAGCGAGAGGAGACAGTCTTTCAGCAGGAAGGAGGCAAAATCAGTACTGTACAAGATGGGGTCCAGGGTCCGGGAGGTCCGTCCGAAGGGCTAAGGTATCCGGGAGGGAAAAGGCAGGCTCAGAGTCAAAAAACGGTCAATAGGTCTTATGGGATAAGGCAAGGCTCCAAGGTCAAGACAGAAACAGATCATACACGAAAAAGACTCTTAACTAGACAGGCGGGTAAGTAACAACACAAGAATGGCTAATTATGAACTGGCACCAGAGTGGAGACAGGACAAGGTTTAAATACACACAAGGGAGGGAGAACACTGATGACAAACGTGAAACAGCTGGACGGACAGGTGCCGGTGATCACGGGGAAAAAATGGAAGTAAAGACGCCAGACAAGACACAGGAGGAGATTACCAAAATAAAACAGGAAATGACAAGACCAACGAGGAAAACAGACTACCATCTGCTTACAGACATGACACATACATGTTGATAATGACAGTGACTCTCTTGGGAATGCTTTCAGTAGTTAACTAGATGGAATTGGCTTTATTAAAAATGTAAATAAACCAACTCACAGTCACAAGCACACCCTGGACCTGATTTTAACATATGATATTGAGGTTAGTCACCTTATTGTCCTCCCCATAACCCCTCTACTCTCAGATCACTGTTTAATTACCTTTCAGTTTGTGCAGGAGGATATTTCTACTTTAATTTTCTGCTCTTTTCTTGCTTTTCTTTCTGCTTTTTATCCCAGTCCTGATTCTGTCTTTTCTCTATTCTCTGCTCTGTTCCTGCTCTGTCCTCTCTCCTGACTCCGCCCCTTTACCTTTGCCCTGATTTCTTGACCTAATTTCTGATCATTGTACCTGGTGAGCTCAGCTGATGCTCATCCGGTGCAAAGTATTTAACCCCTTGTCTTCCTGTGAGAATCTACCAGATAGTCCAGTGCCTAGCCTTGTGTTGATCTGCTAGCCCGTGTTTCTTCTGTGTTCCTGATTCCTGCTCGTGTTTGACCTGATCTGCCTTGACCCTGCCTGCTAGCCTCCGACCCTGAACCCTGTACGTCTGACCAAGTCTCCAGCCATCGTCCTCCGTGCACCGACCACCTTTGTCCGACCCATGAGTAGAGATCCAGTCCTGTGTACCGACCTGTGTTCCGTCCCTCGACCCAGTCCTCGTCTCCGTCCTATGTGTACCGACCACAGACCGACCCCGACCAAACCCCCTGGTTCTGTTCCTCCTGGATCCCTGGTTCTACTCCAGGAGGAGCAGAACTGAAGTCTTGTTTATTGGACTTTGTATATTCAGTATAGTGCTTGGTGTATCTTGTGATTTCCCTGTGGGAGTCAATAAATCTGTTGGAATTCTTTATATTGAGTGTTTCCTGCGATTGGATTCAGACCCGGTACATAACAGAAATACTTAAAATCATCATGTAAAACTGTATTTTTATTTAATCAGGCTACCATTGCTTAATATTAGAATTCCTTTGATTATCTGAAAATGTGACAAATAGGTCATGCAAAATGTTTTGAAATCAGGAAGGGGGAAAATACTTTTTCACAGTGCTGTATATATCTTTATGTCGGCCTGTTTATCTGTCTGTATGTCTCTCTCTATAGCTGGGTTTCCATTATAGTTTTCTTCAAAATAAAAGAGATATTTCTGCAATTTTGTCGAAGTCCAATTGCTACTTGTAGGTATTTCCATTGAAGAGTGTTTGGATTCTGATACATGATTCTAGTAAAGTCCCATCTTGCACATGTCATAATTCTTGTAAAATACTGTATAGTTCTAGCAAGACACTTGTTTAAGGAAGATGGACACATTGAGTTTTATGCCAAACCTCCACAGTGTTGGTGCTGTCATGTTGGTTGCATTTACTACTATTGCAGTGACCGTCTTAAACAAAGAAGAAGGGAACATATCATCGTCCCAAAGCAAAGTTGTTGTTTTTTTATGGCAGTGGCCATGCATAATGGGTATCTGGCAGAGAATTGTACATCAGGGATGCACCAACGAGTTGTGGATCCAGAACTTCCGAATGACACAGGCAGTGTTTAATGAACTGTATGATGTTATTGAACCTCTCGTGGCACCAGACTTGTCATGCCCTTGTGAAGCAGTTCCTACACAATAGCCAGTAGCAAACTAGCATCCTGTTCTGAGTACAGGGGAATAGGTGAGATATTTGGAGTGAGCAAAACCACGATGCACAGACGTGTGAAAATGCACAAAATCTGTTTCCATTACACTTTTGTGCTACAGTATACCTCTGTATTGAAACATCTAAACAACCACCTCATGAGAGTGTAAAAACTTTTTTTTTGCGACCTTTGAGAATTTTTGCGACATTTCAGTGTTGCCATTACCAGTTTCCTATTGCACAATATACATTTAGCACATTTCTGAGTATAATGGAAACCCAGCTGATGTCTGCCTGTCTATCTGTCTCTCTTTGTCCGTATATCTGTCTCTGTGTCAATATGTCTTTCTGCTTGTCTATCTGTCTGCCTGTCTATCAGTGTGCCTGTCTCTCTGTCTGTCTGAACAGGATTGCTCCTGTTGGCTGGGTCACAGCCTGTAATAAACGGTCTGCTCCATAATGACATTCCATAAAAATGAATTGCTGCGTTCTCTGTCTCTGCCTCCTCCCTCTCGTCAGGAATGTGGGTGGTGAGTTATCACACTTTCAAAGAGTGGGCATGTGTGCCAGCTGGATCCAAAAGGCTGCCCTGGTGAATGTTTCTGCTCGTCCTCGGATGGGGGAGCATTTTACATTCCATTGTGGATAGAAAACCTGGGTCATGTCTTACTTACTCTCTCTCTCTTTTTTATTTGTTACATTTTCTTTATTTCTGTTTGCTTGAAACATACTTCCAAACGCATAAAAGGTGTGTAAGAAAATGACAAAAAGTCCAAAAACAGACATTTGGGCCATCATTCTGCCTCTTACAAAACTGCCAGGATTATGCAAAGCACTGACATGAGTGAAAAAATCCCCCCAAAAAATACACCACTACAGATCTTCAGAAAAGGGAGTTGTTCCTTGGGTAATGGTGTTTTACTGACAAAACTTAATCAGTCTCTACATACTGCATCATCTGTAGTTTTCACCACAGTAATAAAAAAACCCTCCCCTCCTGATCTGTCTTTGCATGTCTGAACTGAACTGAACTCTTACTTTATGTTTCAGGCGTTACAGGAATGTTATCAGGGAACTACAAGTCTTTGTTCAAATTGTCAAAGCTTTTAATTATGGGTTTTGATTCTGCAAACTGGAGAAGAAATAGGGAAAATGTCATGGTTGATGCTGCCCCGTCTTTACTGTTTGACCTTAGTTTTACGTCCATCAGCAGTGTCATTAATTTGCCCCCCCCCAATACAGAACATATATTACACAAAGAAAACTTCTGGGGTGTCAGTATCTCCAGTGTCCATAGGAAAATGTGGAAATTGGAAAAACAATACAACCGCATATTCTTAGGTTGCAGTTTTTCAGGTTACAGAAATTAGACCTTTAATGATAACAATAAGCTTTCACTGCAGTAGAAGTGTAATTTCTGCTTAGACCGTAGACTGTATATAAAGATGGATTCTGTGACATTGCTGCCTCCAACTGTGTAAAAACAAGTGATAAAGTTCGCAGAGTTTACTAATACCTGGCTGCACAAGACTTTGTCTGTCCTGCTCACTGATAGGAAGGGTCTGCTCAGGGATTCATTTTGAGTCTTTAGTTTTAATCTTTTGAAAAACTTTTCAAAAATTTGTGCAAAAAAATTTTTAAATTCAGCCATCAAACTGTGCACTGCACCTCTGCTTGTGGTAAAGATTGTGTGTCAAATTGAAAAAGCATTGGGTGAATAATGTTAGAGAAATGAGTTGGATGCAAATTTCAGATGGATGGACAGAATTCTTGGTATATCTATATCAGGATGATCATATTTTGATATGGACCTGCCTCTGCCACACTACATAAGTACAAGAGTATTCTGTGCAAAGCCTCTGTAAACCCAGAGAAGATATTTCAGTGAAACAGGCTGCTTGGAATTATGTTATTATTCTAGCTATGGAAGTGTCATTAAAGCTGCTGTGTGAACGTACTCATGTCCTTTCTCCAGGACTACTACTTCTTTCAAGATCTGGCAAGATAAGGTTTTGCTAACCCTTGTGTTTTGATCTGTGTGTTTTAAGCGTCTTAACAGGCTGGATTAACAGACTAAAAAAAACCCCCAAAAACAATTGATTTTTTACAGGTTTTTGCAGAATATGGCACTTCAATTAAAGATTTAGTATGTTCAACGAGTATTTGAATTTTGTGACCAACCTAAGACACACCTGTATTTTTTTGGCTGATGTGCCCTTGAGCAAGGTATTTACCCCCCCCCCCATTTGCTCCCTGGGCACCTGACATGACAGCCTGCTGCCCACTAGCCATGTTTTTCTAGTGATGGGTTAAAAGCAGAGGATCCTTTTTGGTGTGTGTTGCATGTCCACGTGTAAAATATACTGACAAATCAAGATTTTTGTCATTCTTCTGGACCATCAGCATCATGATAGATCACTTATCTCAACAAAGTGGAAGAACTCAGTAACACACCATTAAATAATTTTGTGAACACAAGTTAAGAGACAGTTCTATTGTGAATATAAAAACATTTTACATCTTCAATTTCAGTCCATGGGAATTTAGAGCAAAAAAAGTGCAGTGTTTAATATTTTTGACAAAATATAATTTTGCAGAAACTAAAAAAAAAACCCGATAAGTCACAGTTTGTGGTAAAGATAGTAAAGTAACATTTAGGACTGTATGTCATACCTGTCAACTTTGAGCTTTGGAAAAAAGGGAAAAAAATAGGGAAAAATACCCAAAAATAGGGAACTTTCCAGTACATCGTCCCTATCACCAGAAGTCGGCGCGTAGTTCAATTAATGTACATTGTATGCT
>JAQQZY010041062.1:0-10835 GCA_030068375.1 Ostorhinchus rueppellii | reverse complement strand
TGTCTGAAGGTCTGTGGTAGCAGCATCAGCAGGTTTTTGGACACAGTTGTGGAACTGATGGTAGTAGTTCAGTATTTTGTCTTAATCTCTAAATAACTGAGTCACATACAAACGACTGGCTCATTTTAACATTGTTAAGGAACACTTTTCTGAGGTCAAATTGGTATTTCTTTAGGTGAATGAGAAATATCGCAATAATATTGTTATCACAATACTGTACATACATATCACAAGTTTTGCAAATATCATGCAACCCTAAGAAATAGCGACATTTTTAGCCAAAATGAAACAAAAAAAATGTAAATTTTAATTTGTAACAAGCCAATTACACAGACTAAGCCCTCAGAAACCAGAGAAAGGCAGAGGAAAACTTAGCTTGTTTGTAAAAAAAAATAATAATAATAACACCAAGGAGTTGGACTTCTGATTCTTTATCCTAGAGATCTTGGACTCCTTTCAAATGGTTTCTTCTGCAGAGTTCAGGTGTAATATATGCATACTATTTCTTACCCACACACATAAAGGACCTCACATTCTAGCTGTCAGTCTTGCTGCAGCTGAACGGTCCTCTCCTCCAGCATCCAACCAGCTGCGATCCTGCTGGCATAGATGACGTAAGACCAGGACAAGACGACGATGAACAGCAACAACTGAGAAGAAACACAGTGGATTCAGACACTGAAGGGGGAGTTGGTTTGGTTTAGTTGGTGGCTACAGCTCTACGAACACAAAAAGAACTGAGAAATTACTTCAGTATGACAGTCAAGAAAGGACATTTTGACAGAACACATCCAATTAATTCAGACAACTTACGGAGTAATGGGAAATAGGAACCGAGGTTGTAAATTTTATTGAGCCCATTGACAGCCTCTACATTTCTTCTATTCTAAACGATTGCTAACCTGGCGGCCGTTAACAAGCTAGCAAACAGTTAGCTTAGCATAACAGCCCAGTGAATTAAACAGAAAAAAAGAGGCAAAACCGGAAACAGTAAAGTGGCTGTATTACCGCTGCGTAAATCCTGTCCAGAGTTCGTCTGCTGAAGGCCAACATCATCCCGCTTTCACTTCAGCAAAACCTGTTGAAATTCACCGAAACAGCGGCTGGGTGGTTTGTTTACGCCGCGTACGTTCTTCTTCTTCTTCTACATCCGTATTTGTCAGACTGAGCTCGACACTGCCTACTACTGTTTATTATTAGGGGTGCGGCAAAGGTGGCGTTTACATGGAGTGTCCGGAAGATTTTTTTTGTAAATTATAGCCCGTTAAGCAACTTGGTGTGCTGGGGTAAATTTTATAACATTTTTGAAGATTTATAAAATGGGTAACTGCGGAATTTCAGCGAACCAAGACACCATAAATGTTACACATTCCCAAAGTTCGACACAGTAGTAATAATAAATGCAGTGATCTTGAAAATGTTATTCGTTAATTTCCTCTCAATGTTTTCAGTATGATTAATGAACCTAAACAGTTGGCTGCAGGTGTTGTTTTGAGTGTTCTGCTGTGAGTGGTCATCTTCATTATTGACAAGCTTTGGCTCGACGAAAAAAAAAAAACAACAAAAAAAAAAACCTTCCATTTCCCATGATCCTTCGCGGCTCCTTCACATTCCAGCTGTGTGTAGTGTAGCCGTGGTCCAAACGACACCACCGAACAAATGTGTTCGCTTGGACCGGGAGTTTCGGTGTGAACGTATCGCAATTGTGGAGCCTGGCCGGACCGAGCATCGCGCTGAACGCCGACCACGGAGGAGTTTCTGTCACGGAGGAGGACAGAAAACCCGGATGAGAAGCTGCCGGAGTCTCCGGAGCTGCTGCTTCTGCTCAGGTTAGGCAAGCTATGGGTGTTAGCATGCTAGCCAGGAGACAGGAACCGCTTATACTTAACTTATGTATTTGTTTTTACTTTTATTTGTTCTGCCACATTACAATGATTATGTGCAGACATGTATATTTGTGTAGTTGATTGAATAAGCGTAAACAGATATAGAACAATGAGACAGCACCTTTTAGAAAATTGCTGTCACTTCGGTAGCATGCTAGCCGGTGTTGTTTTGTAACCGGAAAGCGCTAAATCTAAACAAAAACATAAACAACAAATAACGTCAAAGAAGAGAAACAACGTGAGAACCTGTCTGAGGCATACATTTAAGGATACTCTTTGAGACCGTGCCTTTTAACTCAGAGTTTATGCTGTTAGCACCCTACGGCTAAATGTCTGCTCTTTGCACCGCGGAGTGTGTTTTTTTTTTTTTAAATCAATAATCTTATCAATGTTCAATGGTAAAAGGTCTTTTATCCTTGACTTATGTGCAAGTATTTTGAAAATACCAAAGTAACAACTAGAAGTAGTGTATGTATTGTTTTTATACTAGTATTACCAACATATTGTAAATCATGTGTAATAAGCTAAAAGTAGTCGTTATGCAGTAGAATGTTAATTTAATGATATCGTTATATATTTCATAAGTGTTACCATTTTATTAATATAGAATCTGGATTTTGATGTTGTAGAACCTCATCAACTAACTACATTGGAACTATTGTTGACTTAAGAGATTGAATTTCCTTTAACCTATATTATGGTCATTGTCAAAAAATTACTTAAAGTGAGTGGCCACAGTGAAGTGACACTGACTAGACTGTGTATCTGCACTGTAGAATATAGCGTTGGTCAAATGACAAAAGTATTGTGATAAAGAGTATGACTTCCAGCATAATGACATTAACTATGTGTAACATGAAATATGATGTTTTTCATTCATCACATGCTACATGTGCTAGTTGAATCTAAGCCCAGATGAAATTTTTAAATGTGAGATCTATTTTCTTACAATATTTGTTATCCTTTTGTGTCCTGTTCGTATGTTCAGGTGATGGCGCCCACGCGGATGAAACTGCGCGTGCGTCGCCGTGACAATGCCAGTGGGGGTTCAGGTGTGGCCACAGGGAGCGGTCAGCCTGAAGAAGAAGAAGGGAGGAATCGAGAAAGTGGAGGCGGGCGCAGCAGTAGGCGGAAGAACACCCCCGCGGCTCCCTCATCATCTCCTCCCACATCCTCAGCCGCTGCCTCGGCAAGGGCTGCACTTGCTGCAGAGGAGGCATCGCCTGACTCAAAGTGTCCAATCTGTCTTGACCGTTTCAACAATTTGGCGTACCTGGACCGCTGCCTGCACCGCTTCTGCTTCCCCTGCATTCAGGAGTGGTCTCACAACAAGGCCGAGTGCCCGTTGTGCAAACAGCCCTTTGCCTCTATCCTGCACTCTGTCCGCGCTGAGGATGACTTTAAGGAGTACACGCTGCATCCGCCACCCGGCAACGGAAGTGTGGCTGCCACTGTTGCCATGGTGGCGGCAATGGCAGCAAGGAGTGAGCACCAGATAAGGCTGATGCTGCGGAGGCACCGGGCAGCGGACGGCAGTGAGGCAACTGCAAGGAGGCGCAGACGGGAGCGTGGAAGCTGGAGAGCGGAGCAGCCAGGCGTCTGGGAGTGGTACCTCGACTCACCGCCTCTTCATATTCCTCCTTTTCCTCAGCAGCCTGCTGCCTCTCCACTTGTGGACAGTGAGGATGGAGAAGGTGTGGAGGAGCAGAGGAGGGGTGGGACTGATGTAGCAGAGCGTGGAGTCATATTTGAAGGCCTGACGGGCCTTGGAGGGGCTGCGGCTCCTTTGTCAATCAATGACCGAGCATCTCGGAGACTTATGACCCGTCTGGCGGCGAGACAGCGGCTACAGCGAGAAGGTTTGATTGACTTATTCATGTTTTGAACTAAAAATGAATAGGAAAAACGCCAAGATATGAAGATGTGTACAGTACAACACATACTAACATGACCAGAGGACTGAGGACGTATAAGGCATGTTAAAGATCAAACAAAACATAGAGTACTGACAATACAAGGGTTGGTTAAAGTCAAAGCTCAGTACACCCACCAGTATCACATGCAGTTACCAGAGTTATTTATATAAACAGTACAGTTCAAACACTAACCTGAAAGTCAAGTAAATGGAGATTTGTTTCTAACTCTATTATACATGTTAGAAAATGAGTTACTACGTGTTTTTTACGTATTATTCGTTTTATGTTATTGGCTCTATTTGTTCAAATCGTTCGTGCTTAATTGTTAAAATATAAATTTCCTTTGATGTTTGTAGGTGGGACTGTGCGACGGCTGAGGGAGCGGGAGACAGTTGCGTTCCGTCGTGCTCTGTACCGCAGTGGCATATGGGTCTGTGGTGTTGCCATGGGCCACCAGGGGCAGCAGCAGCGTGACATCACAGCTGAGAGTTTCCGCCGTAACCCTGCCCACCTGAACAGACTCCGCCCTTGGCTGCGTCGGGAGCTCACAGTGCTGTACGGTGCCCATAACTCCCTGGTCAGCATTGTCCAGCGCATCATCATGGCACGGCTCGCCCGGCACGGTCTGGAGGACCCACCCACCATAGAAGAAGAGCTGCGGCCCTTCCTTCTTGCCCGCACCGACCATTTCCTGCATGAGCTGGTGAACTTTGCCCGCTCACCGCTCAGCCTGGACAGCTACGACCTGCAGGCTGTGTACGAGCCACCAGCCACCGCCATGGAGCTGGATGGCGTGGAGAGCTCCTCCGAGAGCAGCTCCGTCATCGCAATTTCGGAGGGCGAGGAAGAGGTGGAGGAGGAGCGAGAGGCTGCAGGTAGGGCTGCAATTTGGCAAGAATTTCCTGATGTTTGTCAATGTTTTTGGGTTTTTTTTCTTTCATTTGTCAATACATTTTTGCATTTTCACTTTTATTGGGTGTTCTGTTATTTTTGTCATTATGTCTTTTACATCATATCATGTTATTTGTTTTACATCATTGTCGTGTTGCATGTTCTGCACCATTTTCCATCTTGTTACATTTTTACATCTTTGGTTTTTGTTCTGTTTTGCCTTTGACGTCATTGTTTTATCATCTTTATGTTTCCATTTCACTTCTTTGTCCCATTGTTTACATTACGTCATTGTTGTTACATGTTTTATGACAATGGTAACACTTCTCTTCTACAAATTCCCATCTCTATAAGGGGAATGTAAAGCCCTTTAACCCATATAGTTGTTTTCATTGTGTGGTCAGGCTGAACATTGCTACAGTTTTTAGACAATGATTCAAACACGTGTGAGACTCATCTGCTTGTCAATCAGGTCAACACATATTTCAAACTTGCTTAAAAGATACAAACCCTGCTTTAAAAAAAAATTCCACACACAGACTGGGTAAATATGGTATCTTTTCTCAGTTTTTCAGTTTCTCCAGCTAATGATCAGGAAATCTTTCTTATTGATATTTTTTATCTTGACTTAAGCAGAGGGAAGGCTGGAACCGAGCTCCACTCAGGCAGACGTGGACGATGTCATCCAGACTGGAAGCTGTCTGAGTCTAACGGCGTGGGATGATGAGACGCCAGGCCCCTCCTACTCCAGCGCTGAGCCATCCTGCTTGTTTAGCCCCGCCCCTCAGGAGGGAGCCAGTGAAGAGCGAGCGGAGAAGCAGCAGCAGCAGGTGGAGGGGGAGGAAGAGGAGGAAGAGTGTCTGATTGTCGGGTACAAGAAACCCATTGCTGAGCGCACGCCGGAGCTGGTGCAGTTGTCCTCCGACACCGAAGAAGAGAAGCAGCAGCAGCAGGAGGAGGAGAAGAAAAAAGAGGAGGAGAAAACAGAGGCTCCACCCCTCACTTATGTACCCACAATCCCTCCCTCCACATCAGGCGCATTCAGAGAGGACAGAGTGGGCGCTCGTGCTCGGTCATGGTCGGGCAGCTCCGGCCGAAGCCACAATTCAACCAAAAGGCGGCGAGACGTGGAGAGAAAGCATCCAGGTGGTGAAGCAGTGAGGAGGAAGAGGGAGCAGAGGAGGAAGAAGAGGAGGAGGTAGGCCTGAGTGGTGAAACCATAGTGATAATAACTACTGAAATATTATTTGTCACGTTAAGTTACAAATTATGCATTCATACATTTATCAAAAGGAACTTTTTTTACTACACACAGCAGGTACAATCTCAACCAAAAAAGTACAGAAAGTCAAGGTGTGAGAGAACGTTTGAAATTTTTATTTGGGTAAAGAGCAGGCACCTTGTGTTAAAAGTATGAAAAACTAGAAGAGCACTCGGAGAGCTCAGACCTCTGCTAAGACAGTGTTTGTGTTATTTCTTTTTAGGCAAGGCAAGGCAAATGTATTTGTTTAGCACATTTCGTGTACAAGACAATTCAAGGTGCTTTACATAAAAACATATAGAAGTCACAGGAGAGGCATAGAAAGTTAAAATGAAAAACATTAATTATTAAAAATATTATTTTAAGGTAGTGTTTGTGCTTTCCTCCACTAGATGGTGCTTTGTGACCTCATAACCGTCTGGTCCACCATGCCCTATCACATTGATAAAAAAGAATCCTTTTACAAAATTCCTGGATCCAGACAGTGATCCGGATTGCCTCCAAAATTTAATCCTTTCTTCCTTGACCCAGAGCGGACATATCCTGAAAGTGTCATTTTGTCTTTTTGAGTTATGTTGCTAACAAACAAACAAACTAATGAAAACATAACCTCCTTGGTGGAGGTAATTAAACAACACACTGAAGATAAAAGAGAGATGGGAAGCTAAAATGAACACAGATATGTCACTGAACATATGGACGGAAATATGCACTGAGGCACATTTAGTCAGCAGTTCAAATAATTGGAGGGAATACAGATGGAAGACAAATATGAGGTTCTTTCGGACGCCAGAAATAATGGTTGCTGGAGATATTGTGGCAGGCAGATAGGCAACCACACTCACATATTTTGGATATGTTCAAAATTGTGTACATATTGGGAAGATGTGTTCGGGGCCCTTACAGGAATGTTTGATTGAGAATTCATAAAAGATCCAAAGGTGGCGATACTGGGTGGGATGACAGAAGGAATTTAGGACAGAGCCATTAAATATCTTGTACAGATTTTACTGACGGCAGCAATTAAGTGCATGACTATTCAGTGGTTCAAACCTGACCCCCCCCTACTTACAACATGTGGACTGAAAAAGTGTGGGAAGTATTTCAGATGGAACAGATAACATATTCTCTTATTCTCTTTAAGGAAAAAAAAAAAAAAAAAGCATCTTTATTAAAAGGTGGAGCCCTGCTGTGGCTCTTTTAATACAATGAATAGTTTTTCCCGACACATTCTGAACACCCACCCTTTATTCCTTTATTTTACCTTATAATTATTTTTTTTTTTGTTCTTTTTGTATTTTTTTTTCTACCTTGTCCTTATCTTTTGCTTTGTTAATTGAATGTTGTACACCTGTCCAATGGAAAAGGTGGAAAACAGTAGACATTGTGTATGTACTGGAATGTATATGCTGCTGATACTGAAATAAAAACTAAGTTTAAAAAAAAAAAAAAAAAAGTATGAAAAATGGAAAAAAAACAAAAAACTTTTTATCATAATATAATGACCATTTTGTGTAATGTCCAGTCCAAGGAGGAGGCAGGAGAAGAGCGGCACACTGTACAACCCAAACCGCTCCATCTTTCCCGCCGCCATGCTCCGCCACTCGCGCTCACCCTCACCCTTCGACTCCAGCGTCACGTCCAGCTGTCCGGACTCTGACTGGGAATACTCCCACGTGTCTCCTCTCATCTCGTCTGCGTCTTTGCCTTCCCGCTCCTCTTCTTCCTTCTCCTCATCATCACCGCTGCCTTCACCGCTGCCTCCACAAACACCAGCAACGCCTTCAGACGTCCACAACATTGAAAAACCCGGAGGAAAGAGGAAATACAAGAGCCGGCACCTGGACAGCAACGACAGAGACCCAACGTGGAAGCCGAGCGGCAGCCAACGGATGGAGAGAAAGGAGAAGAAGAGGAGGGAAGACAGGAAGAGGAGGGAGCTCCAACGGGAAAGTGGTGGATACAATGCTGATAGGCGAGTTTCACTTCCTGCTTTAATGTTTGTCGTTGTCATAGTCACTTGCTGACACTGTAAATGTCATCAAAACAGCAGGAGACACAGAGAGGAGCGGAGTCCCAGTGTGGAGATCATCTATGAAGGCACCATCACCTCTGACACACAACCACACGCCAGGAAACGCCGCAGGAAACGCCGCCGTAGGGCAGTACAGAACAGGTAGGTTCTTTGATATTCCAGACGTCTGAGTTCTGTGGCTGCAAAAATACTACCTCTGTCACCATTTATTTTGAGTAAAAATGTATTGTAGTGTTAAATTATCCATCAGTCCATTTTTTTGAACAGCTTAGTCCTCATGAAGGTCATAAGGGAGGTGTTGCCAAAGAACAAGGATTCACTGTTGAACTACTTTTGCTTCATTAACCCAATAAGGTGCATGTTTTAGGGCATTAAATTGTCATTAAATAATCCAAAATTGTCTGATTGTGCCCATTACCTCACTAGCTTCCTGGTGAACATTATCTACTCACCAGCCACGTAGAGCTAAATTTAGATCACTAGTTATTGTATACTGCTGACTAGTTAGTGTTTGTTAAATGCAGACACTAACTAATGTTAGCATAAGAGTGGTTTTTTTGTTCATTTTCTTTAAATCCCACTGGTGGCAGCTGTGGCATTTGTGCACATGCACAGAACAAATTGGGTTTCAGGTACAGATTAGGAAGTGCCACAGTGGTGTTAAATGTTACTGATGCGGAATTAAACTTTTCAACAGCTCCCCAGTTATCATCACACTGGACAGCGACAGCAGCCAAGACGATGTGATCGACAAACCGAGCAGCAGCTGCAGCAGTCCGTTCAGCAGCCAGCAGACGATTGACTTCTCTGACCTTCCCCCTCTCCCACTGGTGCACTCCACTGGTGTGGGCGGGGCTTTGGATGCTGAAATCGGTGAGCTTCCCGTCGACATCCTGGACAGAGGGTCGGACAGGTCGGAGACGGAGCCGGCCGGTCAGTCCAAGGTTTCTGATCCAATCAGTGTTGACAACAGTGATGACAGCGACGCAGACGTGGATGTGGAGAGACTTGACATCCCAGGGCTCTCAGATGGACCAATCAAAGCTCAAGTAGATGGTCGCTCGCGTGCAGTTGGAGGCGGGCCTGCGTCCCTGAACAGAACGGATCTTCCATCGGACAGACGCCTGTTGGCAACAATTTTGGATGATCTTGAAGGACTTGCAGTGCCAAAATGTGACCGCTTGAACTCAGAGCCTGGGTGTCAATCACCTAATGCAAAATCAAAGCCTGTGGGCGGGACTTTGTCCTCTGAGTCCACGCAGCCTTTTGTAGACAAAGCTCAACAACCAGACCTTCCATTGTCACTGCCTGCTCTTCACAGGGACGCCCCCCCCCTCCTCAAACAGACCAGCCCCGTACATTCATACAACAGAAACACACCACCGCCATTAAAACACAAAGATGACTCTGCCCACAGCGATAACCCAGCTGAAACGGGCAACACAGGCCCCCCAGTGGACCCCCAAACCGCCATACTGCCCTCCTCTGTTTCCTGCAGTTTGGCTAGTGTTGCATTCCCTCCCACACCTCATCCACCTCCTGTGAACTCCTGCGCACAGAGTCCAGATCTGAATCCCACAGAGTCTACCTCGGGTGGTCTTAGGAGTTTCCGCCCAGCCTCCTGCCCGGTTTCACCCGTAGACCTCCAGCCCGGTGGCAGTATGGCATCGGGAAGTGACGCTTTCTCAGGAGTCAGCACATCTGACACGTCACCCACCGAGTCCAGAACCCAGACTCCGCCCACACCTACCAACTCTGAGTTTTCCACTAATGTTGATGTGAACCTAAATTCTAGCGTTGATCCACTACTGATCAATCACAGTGATCGCTCACCTCACCGGAACTGTGACCTCACCCTCCCAAACGTAAGAGTCCGCCCCCTTTCCCCTGACGCACACTTGAACCACACCGGCCTCTCCCTCGAACCCACCACTGCTGTGACCCGCTCCACGGATCCAGATCCCAAAAACCCTCAGAGAGACGTCCAGCTTCTCCAGTAGGGCTCCCACCCATCCACTCCCACGCCTGAAATTCCTGAAACAGACTGTTGATGTTTCTGTTCCACTGTCCCCTTCATTAAACTGTTAATTTAAACTTTAATATGTTTAAAATTCACCGCTGTTTGTATGTGAGCCAAAAAAACTGACTTTTTTGGAGGAAATATTGATTGAAGTATTTAACTTTTTTCTATTTTTTTAATAAAAAAAAAAAACTTTTGTAAGCAGAAGGGCATCGATACAATTGTTGAGTAAATGTAAAATTTCAGTAAGAGTTTGCTTTTTAAAGTTTGTTTAAAAAATAGGTTATTTATCTCTGTTAAAATGATAAATATTGCCTTTTTTTCGTTTATTTTCCTCAAACAATGGACTAGCAGAAATAAATCAATAAGATGCAGTTATTCAATCCAATCACTCATGGAGGAATGCTACAAGTAAGGGTAAGATCAATTCTAGATATATGTGTTTGTACACATTCTGTAGGGAAGGTTTATGATTAAAGAAACCCTGAATAAAGCTTAGAGTTCATGGGTGTTTTGTGTTTATAATCCATGTTTTAAGACTAGATAGATAGTGCTCAACAAATGTATTAGACCATCTGTCATGAAAACATAAATAACTTCATAGTTTATCAAAAACTTGTTTCAAATGAACAATTTCATTGTTATTCAAAGAGAAAATGACCAATTGGAATAAAAAAATAGTCCTTGTTGACAAACACAAGGACTATTGTTTTGCCATTGTTTTGATGCTGCCATCAAAACAATGGCAGCATAAATGTCCATATTTAGTGTGTCCACCTTTGGTGCAGATAACAGTTTCCATTCTTGCTGCCATTGTTTTGATGTA
>JAQQZY010040968.1:0-10837 GCA_030068375.1 Ostorhinchus rueppellii | reverse complement strand
GCTCTGCAGAAGCCTGATAATGACTGTCAGGTGTGCTGGAAGAGGGAAACATCTAAAACATGCAGGATACCGGCCCTTGAGGACCAGGATTGGACACCCCTGATCTAAGGTGAATCAGACCAGTTAAGTACTATTATAATAACCTATAAGAAATGACAACTACAAACTTTTCTCTTTTTTTAGTGTCATGAGTTAGTCCATGAAAATGTTTGCATTTAAAAACTATCCTTTCACACATGTGAATAACCTGAATACGTATGAACAACCAGAAATGTCTTGTGAAAAGTCAGTGCAATTTTAACAATATTCTGCCTGTTACCCAAAGTTTTGCGTATTTGTAGATCCTGTGTGATGCATAATAAGTGTGTAATGGACACTAAATGATAAATTGAGGCATAACAATGTTAAAATTGGAGTTTCTTTTAAGAAATTTCAGGTTCATAGTCACATTTTTAAGGAAACTTTAAATGTAAAAACTTCAATAATGTAACTTTACTTCTTTTTTTTTTTTTTTTTTTCTCACTGCTATTATGTTACTGGTCCGGTCCACTTTAGATCGTATTGGGTTGAATTGAACTTAAATGAGTTTGACGCCCCTGACCTAGACCATCACCTGCCTCTGTCTTGGCCCAAGTGGCAGTTGAACAGTCCAAACCAGCTAGCTTTGTCTGAACTGTAACGGCCGTTTTTCACTCAAGTGCCCATAAATTGGATGGCAGGTGTTGTCTTGATCATCCGCTGATACATGATACAGCTGTTAGTTCTCCATCCATTCCCTCCTTCTCAAGAGGCGATACTGTATCTCTCTGTGGCTGCTGTCTCATTAGCACCTTGGCTCATTTCATTTGGGACACCACCCAACATTTGTAGCCCGAGTTACTAGGAGGTGTTTTTCCAGTAACTATGCAACCCCCCTATCTCAAACAGACTAAATAGTTGTGTCTATTGGGCCAGGTGTACAGGTTTGTGACAAAATAGCTGCCGTATTTGGATTAATTTATCTTGGTTTTTCACAGGCTGTGTGGAGACACATTTTGTCACATGATTTTGCCAGATATTGTCACTTATGTCTTCCAACTATACTGTTTTATAACTCTTACATTATCTTTGTATTTTTGTGAGACTCTTGAGTTTTTCCCTGTCTCAAACTGAGATGGATTGTCTGCCTGTAGCTCAATGTTCTGTGTCTTTGTAGATCCACTGTGATCTGT
Organism: Ostorhinchus rueppellii; assembly: GCA_030068375.1. Lineage (NCBI taxonomy): Eukaryota > Metazoa > Chordata > Actinopteri > Kurtiformes > Apogonidae > Ostorhinchus > Ostorhinchus rueppellii. The sequence goes on along the minus strand of JAQQZY010040968.1, from coordinate 9,626 downwards.
AAGTTATAAGGCACATGTGTAAGTGAGAAACTGAGGCATAATATTGTTAAAAAATGAATTAATTTTTCTGAAGACATTTCGGGTTATTTATGTTATTCAGGGTTTTAAGGGAACTTTGCACTTTTTCATAATGGAACTTGTACTTAAATAAATTTATTTGTTTATTTTTTACTGGTTTAACTCTCCTGTGTGAGAACATAGTGTTTTCCATGAAGACTCCCATCACAGTATTGAGCTTGAGATAGCACAAACTGTGACAGCTGGGCACCTTCAAGGGTAAGAGTACTTGTCCTTTTCAGTGGACCTACAGTATGGACTCACTGTAGTTAGACTAATGTGGGTTTACAATATTTAGAGAACTGATTCTGAATATACTTAAAATGTCTTCTCATGGTGGGGATTACACTAGCCAGCCTGACATTAAACGTGCATTTAGGAGTGTGTTGGGTGATATGACTTTCTGAAACATGAATGGATTAATAGTCTTACAGAGGCATGCTCTGTCTGGTTTTGTTGGTTGTGTTGGTTCGTGCTTGCATATCAGTTACCACCACAGGCCCTCCAGCGGGTCCTGTGCCTGGGTGAATGATTAAAAGAGGGCCTCCATCAGTCATACAGTGGCCTGAAGAGCAGCGTGAGAAAATGCAAATTGGTTGCACAGTCTGCTTAGACACTGACAGTCACTCTTCTCCCCAGTAGCTGTCGGAGCAGCAGCAGCACATGTGGCATGAAAACCATGGCTCTGCAGAGATTAGCACTACAGATATAATGAGTGCTTGGCTTTTGAGCCTTAAGCAAGTCAAATCCATTTTGATGTGCTAACCCTGTGGTATGGCCACAGACAGCCTGTTACTGCAAAATGATTGCATGTTGTTTAATGTCTGCGACGCAAAGCCAGAACTACTCAGATTTTTCAGGTTAATTAATTTCTTGCGTGCATCACTGATTATCATAGTCTTACATGGAATCATAAATATTTATATAGAATAAGACAAAGTTGGAGACTTTCGCCAGTAAACCACCATGTAGCATCTCTGAACTGAAGTAGAAGTATGATATGGACATTTCATTGACTCATGTTAATGTTATAACAAAGGTCTACAACCATGTCTAAACTGGGATAAATCAGCTCATGCCATAACATATGTATATAACATATCATTAATTAACTTGATATTTTACCTGAATAATATGAATTTATTGTACTTGGATAAATGTCATATAAAAGGCTGTAAATGTTTACTGAGTCGGTTAAATGCTCTGAGTTTAGTCAATGATTGAGACATTTTGTGTTAGTCAGTACATACTGTGTGTTTTACGTGGATAACATTGGCTTTATGTTAGGCCTGAGAGACTTGATGGTTAACAGGTGAGACTTAAAGTTTGTTTTAATGTCCCCTGTCTGAACAGCGTGGACTTGAGCTGATGATGGTACAGTTGTTTGAGTGCTACCGTCTTTTCCTCGCTATTTCCCTCTCATTTTCTGTTGTTTGAGGCTGTCTTTTTTTATGCCCTATTCAACTGCTGTGGTTTAATTGAAACCTGCATGTACAATTAGAATCCCCAACTGTCGAAATGCCAAATTTCAATACTTAAATTATTTCTGTGTAGGTTCTTATTTGCCCAGGTCATCCTTCTTCTTGGTTGTTCTTCTCGGTTCAACTGGGCTGGTTTAGGTCTTGGATGAAAGAGGAAATGTTTTCAAAAGAGCTAAACCAGTCCAGTTGAACCGAGAAGAACTACCAGGAAAAATACTTAAATGACTGCACTTCCGTGAGCATCATCACTAACCTCTTTGAATTCGGCAAATTGTTACCTCTCTGTATTTGTATTATTTTTTTCTGTGATATCTGCCCAGTGTAATCTTGTTGCATGAAGCCAAAAAGGTAAACAGATATACAGTGTTAATTTTTCCCCAACTTTGATCAATGCCCTCTGTTTAAATGGTCCTTTTTTTTCATAAAGTGTACATGTATTATTAAACTGTCATAGCCTCATACCAAATGAACACATCACTTAGTTTGTGTTGGATTTATTTGTCAACGACATTTTCTTGAATGTAACAGCCCTGACCTCTGTACATGTAACACACAGAATAATGTGAGGTGGTGTTTACTGGAAGAAAGTACAACGGACCTACCCCCTCCCTCCACCTGTCATACTGTACTTAGAAATCAGGTGGGATTTTCAGTTAACTAGAGATGAGTCAGTGTGAAAAGCCCCCATAGTGGAGAGGTGGGCTTTTACAGTCCATTAATGCAACAGTTAAAGACATCCACACTGCCTTTATGCACCATCTGACTAAACTGATGTCCTAACTGTCTGATGTCCAGCTCTTTTTTTTTTTTTTGCCCACCAGTCAATTCCCCTCTGCCTTTCTCACACTCCAGTGTTTCCCGCTCTTTTTTCGATTCGCAGACAGATACCAACCCACCCCCCCTTTGACTTCCTTGGTTACTGCCCGTGTTTCCCTCTCGGTGCCTCAGTGGGAAACCCTGCTTTCATTGTCATTGTTCTAATAGGTTGGACCTCTCTGAGGACTTCGTACAGATAGTGGGATTGGCTTTTAGTGAGGGGTTACTACTTGATTTGCAGTCCTTCCCCATAATACTCAGCTCATTCAGGCAGCCTATTGGCAGGAGACAACCCCAGTGTGCAACTTCATCCACCCATAAGCCTAACCATTGACATATTGTTGTTGGTTTCTATGGAGAACTCAAATTGCCGTTGCTCTCTGGGCTCATTGTGTCAGAAAGATTTACCATTGGCTTCATTTAACCACATAAAATGAAACCACTTCCTGTTAACATCCTCTTGAAGATGTCCATGTCTCTGTAGTATTACCAGTGTGTGAAATTATTTGGTTTAATAGTTGCAAAGTATTGGCAATATACCAGCCTCCAGATTCCACAGCCTCCTGTTATAATTCTGTCTCTGTGGAATTATTGGTGGCATTAGATAAGCCTTGAGATAAAAGTGGGATATTTTTGGTGTTTGGCCAGACTGTACTACTGCAAAACTTGTTACCAGTGTACCAGTAATCGTCTCCAATTTGTTCTTTGGGGTGGGGACAACAAAAAGCTAAGCAGGTCCAGCTATATTTTAAACCTTCACAGATGGTTCATTCTTAAATGCATGCAGTAAATACCAACCAGAGCATTATTGAAATATGTGGCTGAAAAACATTTTTAGACGAGTTTGTTTTTTGTGTTTTTGTTTCTCATGCTTGCTGAAAGTCTCCATTATGCGTGGGGTGTAGTAGACGTAGACGTCTCCGCTGGATGACACATGTTATTGTCAGAGTGTGGGGCTGCACGTCGGCGGGGTTGAAAGACGGAAAAGTCGGGGGGTTGTGTGTGGTGTGCGAGGGGGGGGGGAGTGAGTGAGTGAGGCTGGAGGTTGTGATGTGTCACGGAGCAGCCAGACCACGCTGCTCTCCCTCCTCCTCTGCCTGCTTCTGCTTTTCCCTTTCCTGAGTTCTGTTTTTTGGGGGAGCTGCAAGGGGATCTTTTTAAGGGGGGGCCTTATGGACAGGAAGAGGAGGACTTGGATGTGAACGTCTGTGCTCACTGGAGGATAAACAGCAGTCAGTCTGTTTATCATTGACAGGAAGAATGATAGCACAGTCTTGAAATGACAGTCATTACTCGAGCTCAGTAGCAAAAGAGCCCTCTCACTGAAGGGCAACTACCTATTTCTTTTACCGCATAACATGAATATTTACAGTTGAAGCTCACTTTGTCTTGAATAGCATGCTTTGGTGATATTGTTAATTTCACTCACACAGTACACAGTTTTTTTTTCTTCAATGTAGCTTTTGGGCTGTATCTGGTGAAAGGGAGGGTATGTGGTGTCAGAATAAATACATCACTTACCAATGGCACTGTGTCATCCTCAGTTGTAGCTAGAGACTTGCATGTTTCTCCACAGCTCCCGTCTGTATCTCTATGGTAACTGTCAAATAAAGGGAAAAATCTCACACAATCTAGCACTGGGGGGGCATTGTTTCCAGATGATGAGACAAACAACCACATTGAAAAGTTTATTTTTTACACATACAGTCTCAATTATTTACCTGATGAATGAAAAATGCTTTGAGACATTTCCCTTGGTGATCCTTTGACACTTCAGGCTGAACATCACTTTTCTGTGTGGTTTTGCATGATTCTTGCACTGACAATTGACTTTGTTGTTGTAAGGGCCTTTTCTCAGCAGTATTTGCAAATTAAGGTTTTGTGACTTTTCATACCCAAACTACATCTATTTGACCTAAGTAGCTCTACTTTTAGTTCGAGGTGGTTGTTTTGTGTTCTTGCCTAATCTGAGTCCTTTTCCGCTTCAGAATTTTGACTTTGTGTCATAAACTGATTTGTACACTGGTATCCCAGTTATGAGACCTATCCCAGTTTTGATCACATTCAGAATATGGTATTTACATAGAACAAAGAAAACTTTGGATACTTATGTCTGTCTATCTGCACAGGTAATCGTAATGTTTATAACATCATATTTGGCGACACGGTGGTGCAGTGGTTAGCACTCGTGCCTCACAGCAAGAAGGTCCTGGGTTCGGTTCTCGGGTGGGACCTTTCTGTGTGGAGTTTGCATGTTCTCCCCCTGTCTGCATGGGTTTTCTCCAGGTACTCCGGTTTCCTCCCACAATCCAAATACATGCACTGACAGGTTAATCTAAATTGCCCATAGGTGTGAATGTGAGAGTGATTGTTCATCTCTATATGTCAGCCCTGTGATGAACTGGCGACTTGTCCAGGGTGTACCCCTTAAGTAGCTTGGATAGGCTCCATGCGACCCCCGTGACCCTAGTGAGGATAAAGCGGGTATAGAAAATGAATGAGTCATATTTTAATTTAATCTGACACTGCTGTAGCTGCTTCCTATATTTCAAGTTATTGTACAGGCTACCCCTAAATCCTAGAGGTTTTTGGAAAGTTCATGTGTGGGGGCCATTGTTGTTAGAACTTGAAAAAATTTTGTTAGATACGTTTTCTGTACAGAGGTCTCTGGTTCAATACATTTTTGGTACAGTGAAGAAGATACATGTTATCAAAAGAAACCAAAACTTTAAATACAACTGATCTTCATGAAACAATACCAGCACACCACTCGTGCCAATTTGTCTCTCTCCATTGACATAACTGACTGGGAGTCCAAAATGTCCACAAATCAGAGACCTTAGGGAAGACTGAGGGTCTTCCAACTCTGGCTTTGTACCTGTGATACTGCTGTGAGCTGCTGTACTGGTTCACGCTAAGCATGTGTATGGTGCATGTACCGTGTAGATGTCTGTCTAAGATATTAAATATTGTACATGGGTTCTGATTGTGGCCACCCCGCTTATACTGTGTGTGTTCTACTTCATTCAAGGTTTGTGTGGAAACTTAAGGCAAGTGTTGGCGTTCCTCACATAGGCTATATGTATTTGTTCGGTACAGCTCCGTATTATATTGAAGGCCCCAAACTGAAATGGGTCAGTGCAAATGACTGCAGTGTTACACCCCTACCAGTGAGACTTATCTCGCCATTTTGAGAGAGTTACTGCCCTAACATGAAAGGTGAGGTGAAGGACTTTGAGTGGTTCCAGTAGGTTAGCGCCCCTGCTCATTTCCCCATTGATGGTAAAAGATTGGCTGAATGACAATTTCCCTAACTAAATTGGAAGATCTGGTCATGTGGAGTAGTTTTCTTGTTCACCAGACCTTAGCCCCCTTGACTACTTTTTCTGGGGTATAGTCAGTGAAAATCACAGATGAGATCCATTTGATTGAATACATAAGAAGAACGTTACTCAATTTTAATGAAGACTTTTTTGTAATACCAGGTGAGATGTGTGTGTGTGTGTGTGTGTGTGTGTGTGTGTGTGTGTGTGTGTGTGTATAAATATAAAAAAAAATAAAAATTACTGAAATCAACCGCAATGTGGAGTTGATGCATCAAGTTCACGGGAATCTTGCAAAGCACATCAAAATTATGGAAATCGTATTGAAGATATTGGCTAATATTCCAGTTGAATAAAATGTTGAAAATATACATTTTTGCCAAAATGTCCAGATTTTAGGGACATTTTGTTCATGTAGACAACAAGATCACATTGGTCTATAGCAGAATGAGCTTTATTAAATTCACAAAGGAATATGTTTACAATAACAAATACATATGCAGTTACACTAACAGGCATGCCTGCACACACACACACACACACACACACATACATCAACATAGAAACACCTTTTTTTTTTTTTTTTTTTTAAATTTATGATAAAGGCTTAGAAGTCCGTAATATCCCATGGGAGTGTCTGTAATCTGTCCAATGTTCTTCTTCTACTGCATGTGCCATAATCCTCAACTGCCAGAAATAATTTTATATAAAACTGTATCTTTGGTTACTGTTGTGGTACTCCAAATGAAGCATCCCAGTTCCTCAAATCCAGGACAAGGTCTTATTCAGGTCTTTGAAATTGCAATATCATACTGACATTTGCAAACACAAAAACCCCAGAACAACCACTACTACAGTGGTTCTCAATCCTGGTCCTCGAGGGCTGCTATCCTGCATGTTTTAGATGTTTCCCTCTTCCAACACAGCTGACGGTCGTTATCAGGCTCCTGCAGAGCTTGTTGATAGGCTGATCATTTGAATCAGGTGTGTTGGAAGAGGGACACATCTAAAACATGCAGGATAGCGGCCCTCGAGGACCAGGATTGAGAACCCCTGCTATACTACACACACCTCCATACTGTGAAATAATGTAAAGTATCATCCAAATGATGAAAAATATTGCTGGGAAGCTGACTAAATATGTGATCCAGCACTGAGAATTTTCATAGTTCTTGGTATCATTTTATGTTTTGTCCAGTAAAGTGACGAAATTAAAAATGCACCACTTTGACCCTGATGCAGCCTCCCTTCTGGGCTTCAGTCTGCTGCTGCCTAACTGGGACTACTCATAAAGGCTTTCTGTAGAGAATTTTAAGTTTTATTATTTTTTATCTATTTAGCTTTTTCTTCTGTAAAATTTTGTTCATTTATTTTTTCAGTAAACTTTACACGTACTGCTAAGTTCTCCCTGCATTTTTTTTTTGTTTATTAATAATATTGAAGAATTTTCTCTTTGAGTTTAAAGCTTTGTATTGGAGTTTGTGTTGTTCTAAATGCAGACAACATTTTCATTTGTACTGAAAATGTGTATTGGTCCCATATATCAATTATCAACCTCCTTGATTACCGATCTGTATTGGTGTTAGGAAATGAGTGGTTCGGTTTTTCCAGGACTAAGCATTAAAACAGGGTTGTCAAACATGCGGCTCGTGGGCCAAAGCTGGCCTGTCAGAGGGTCCAACTGGGTTCATGGGATACATTTTTGAAATGCAAAAATTCCACAGAACTTTGCACTGTTTTTGTGCTAAAAAGTAAGATTACAGTATGAAAATATTTGCATTTACAAACTATAACTTAAAAATGTGACTAATATGAACATCCATGAGCAATCTGAAATGTCTTAATTGCAAGAAGTGCAATTTTAATAATAATATTCTCGCTGTTACTACATGTTTTGTGTATTTGTAGATCCACTGTGATCTGTACGGTGTAATGCACATGTGTAAATACTAATATCATTTAAATTGAGCTTATTTTTTCCTTTAGAAATTTCAGGTTGTTCATGTTATTCACACTTTTTTAAAGGATAGTTCATATATGTAAACATTTTTCATGGTGTACTTTTACTTTATTGACTGTTATTGGTCCAGCCCACTTCAGTACATATTGGTCTGTGGCCCCTGAACTGAAATGAGTTCAGCCCCCCCCCGCATTAACGCATAGTATGAAAATATTCTACCTTTGGGATTTAATTAATTTATTAGGCAGCATATAAACTCTTAGTAACAGAGCAGCCAACCTGCCTAAGACAACATAAAAAGTAAACAACCTGTGGCCCCCGTCCACTGTTCCACTGAGCCTGGACCAGCTTAGACTGTGAGGACACAAGGCTCCATTTAACCAGCCTGAGTAGAATCTGCTGGTCAGTTACAGACCTAGAACTGTGCGTATGTGTGTCAGTGTCGGTGTGGGTGTGTCCATCCATCACCTATCTGCATCAGTCAGCCTGTTATGTCTCTCATAATGACTCCAAACGGATTTCCAGCTACAGTGGAGTATAAAGCCCATTTTCATTTGGCGAGCTTGGCCCCTGCTGACTGAAATATTCCTCTGTTGTCCTCTGTGTGCTTTCTATAACCAGTGCCTCAGGTTTTTCCTTTCAGACATTTTTAGCTCATCGGCCATGTGTTGATATCGTCTTCGTTATCAATTTCCTCAAACATCATCTCTCATGTAACTACTGGTCGGATTCATTTCAAATTTTATATGTTACTTCCCTGGGACAATATAGAAAAAGTTTGACAGTTTTGAGAAATTTTGATTTATTTATTTTTTTGTTTTTTTTGTTTAAAGAAAATTTGAAATTTAGACACTTTTTTTTTAATGTTAGGAATTTGCTATTATGGTCCATATTTTGATGGCTTATAATATGGAAATGCTTTGAGAGATATCAGTATAGTTACTATTGAGCACTGACATGAAGTCACATATAGACTGTCATTAAATTAGTTGAGTTATCCTTCAGTGAAAGTACCTCCTCCTTCTATTAGGAGATTGAGCTGCTGCATCAACACCACAGATCTCTAACAGCATCAGAATCAGACAACCTCACACACTCAACTTATTTTTGATTATCGATCAAACATGCTGGTGAGATGCAGGGACATTGGTCCTATTGTTGCGTGATGTTGGGGTCAACTGGACCCTTGTCAGTCAGTCTGTCCATTTGGAGCCGGTCTGCTGGTGTTTCTGTGGTTGAAGGTGGCAGAAGCTTCTACTAGTGCCAGATGCAACATACTGGAGATGATCAGGAGCAGGGCTTTTTCTAGAAATTACTTGAACTAGGGAGCACAATTGTTGCGTGGTGTTTTTTTTTAAATCGCGATAAAACGGGCCATTCTGAGGCTATCAGAGGGGGGAATTTTAATTCTCGTGGTCATTCAAAAATAACATAAGTAATGCAGTCAAAATGGCATTTGAACAAGGTCACAACTCCCCAGGAACATTCACAGTGGGAAATTTTACTGACCAGAAATGTTCAAAATTAAGCCATTTAAGAATCTTTGAAGTTTATTGTTGTGGTAAACATTTTTTATTTTCCATTGTTGATTTAAATGAATGCATTGAATAGAATTTTTGCATATGATTTTATTGCTGGACCCCAGGAAGAATAGCTGGGTCTGTGTCCAGCTAATGGGGATCCTAATAAACTATATGATAAAAACGCGTAAAAACTACATTGAGAGACAACTAAAAGAACTACAAATACTTCCTACTTCGACTTACTTTCTACATCTACTTAGTTGCGTACCGTTGCATTTATAAAATCACCTGTCATCTCACCGCTGTCATCCAGAGGAAAAAGTGATTGCCCGCCGTAATCTATCAGCCAATCAATAGAGCGGAATTTGTTACTATCCAATCAGAATTTGAAAGTAAGACGTCCGCTGACAGGGAGGCTTCGTTCACTGTCAAATTGCATCGAATTTGGGCTCGCGTTCCTAGGCAT
>JAQQZY010040948.1:0-10839 GCA_030068375.1 Ostorhinchus rueppellii | reverse complement strand
TCCATTTTGACGAAAGGCCAATTCGCTAAGATTCGGAGACGAATTCACGCGAATCCGTATCAGTGGGGACGGGGCCTAAGTTTTCTCCTCAACAAAACCCAGAATAACGTTCTGCACTGACAAAGGCAGCTGCGGTCGCACCTGAAAGGCAGAGAAAGATGCTAACCACTTGTGGACCTGCTGAAGGAAGGTAGAAGTTGCGCGGCTGTAGGCGCCATTATGGAATAAATGAATCTTCGGTTTGTTACATAAAGAAGGAGGAAAATAACAAAAGGACGACAGCAGCAATAAGTTTGAACACAGATGCAAAAAGGGTTTTAACTGTCCACAACGGAAAAAGTCGCGACAGCGGAGCGGTGCCACGCAGTGGGACGGTCAGAGGAACTGTGGAATATGTGTGAGTCACTGTTAATAATTTCTTCTGTGTCCAACCTGATAGGTTGAGCATTAAAATTTAATTTTGAGAGTGTTTAAACAAGAGAGAAATGTAAGAAAATGTTGATGTCTGTCTAAGAAAAGTGTATAAATTGTGTGGTGAGGGCTTTTACAGCCTTAGAACATTTAAAATAATTGTTAAAAAAAAAAAAGACTATTTTGCGGATTTCGCCGATTGCAGCTTATTTTTAGAACGTAACCCCTGCCAACAAACCAATGAGTGATGTTGTCACAGTTTCTCCGTTCACTAAGTATACTACACACTAGTTTGTCCCATCAAAAATAATAACCACTGATTAATCAGTTCTGGAGGGATTTGAAGTGTGATAAATTGCTCCTGTCAGTGAACTTTTTCCTTTATATTTCCTTCTATGATCGAACAGTTAAGTGTTGAACCTAAGTGTCATAATGGGTGATATGTGTTCCTGTTAGCAGATTCCATTTCTGAGCTAACTTTAGCTGATGTTCCACACTGTAATAGAAGCAGACAAGAACTATTGAACCACTCACAAAGTAATGCACGTCACCTGTGGACTTTTGAAGAGGATTCAGTCCTCAGCTGTCTGCATAGAAATCAATGTGAAGGCTGTCATTGTACTTGTAAACAACCAGGGAAGGTGCACATTCTTTTTTTTCCATTGACATGTACAGCTTCGACACATACAGATATTCACTTACATATTGTACATACAGTGGTACCTCTACTTACAAACAACTCTACCTATGAAAATTCCAAGTTACGAAAATCCTTTATGGTAAAATATTGACTCTACTAATGAAAGAAATTTCAAGTTACGAAAGGTGGAATTATTACATACTTTACAGTAAAGTACACTTCCAGTTGGAGGCGCTCAACTCCAAGGAAACTTTACTCCTTATCACCTATGTGTGCTAATAGTATGTGTGTGAATGTGTGTGTTTAGATGTGGATCTAAAGAAAGAACAGATAAAACTTAACTTCTATGCATATACATGTTTTCTATCTTAATACTAACAAAAAGTTCAAACTAAAAGAGGTCAAACATAAATCCTGGTCACAAAGAACTCACAACTAACATTATTGAAATAAAACAGATTAAACAAATGAATTCTATAATGAAACATTATCTTGTACATAATAAAACTATTTACCCTAAAACCTTAATATCTGAATTAGGCCCAATCGCAGTTCACCCCTTAGCCCCTCCCCCTTGGCCCTTGCCCTTGAAACAGAGCTGTCATGGGTAGGAGTTGAAACGTTCCCCTATGAAATTGGACAACACTTTGTGACCTGTCATGTCATCAGTCATCAATGCCGTTACAAACAGATGTGAAACTTAGTTTCTGTAAATATTCTCTATGTCCTCAGCAGCTGTAGCCGTCTCCATGGGATTTGTTCATCTGCTTACGTCTGTCAACTATAAACCACAGAAATGCGATCTATAACACACTGAAGCGACATTAAATGGACTATTAAATAGTTAAGTTGTTTATGAAGAAAGTCCTTACATGTGTGCGTTTCTTTCATCACTGCTGTATGTTTTGTCTGTGTTTACTTCTGTCTGCTAATGATCTGAACAGAATTATGTGAAACTCTTCCTACCCCTTCATTCACTGTGTGGTCCTGGAAAATCTGTGTTTGGAGGGGTATACAGTCCTTCGCCTTAGGCCCTCCCCTCCATCTGAGAACTGGGACAACACTATCCCTTCACAGGAACATGCAAAACGGAGGGGGAGGGGCCAAGGGGTGAACTGGGATTCAGCCTTAAAATAATATTTCATTCCTAATATGAATGAAAAAGTTCCAGTCTACGATGAACCATGAACCAATGCAGTTATTTTCTCCATTTTGGAATGTCAATAGTGATGTCCATCCATGTTGACAGGGATGGCTTTTTTTGATTTTCCATTTCCTAGTCACTGTTTTTTTTTTTTTTGTTTGTTTGTTTTTTACTGATGATCAGCAGCACATTAGGCAAGACGAGGCAAATTTATGTATAAAGCACAATTCCTACCCAGGGCGATGCACAGTGCTTTCCATGAATTCAATATTTGTCTTTCTTCCCAATTCTTGTGGTATACACCCAAAATAAGATGCACATTCTTTAGGTTTGCTCCACTCCAGCCATATATTGGAGAAAAAAAAGAGACATTTCCTCACATTTCCCGATACTCCTTTAGGAATCACTGACTAACTTTCAGTGAAGCATGTCTCCAGTCCACTCAGCCCCATCTATTTAACTGAAAGCAGCAAAAGGGGAAAGGCAGAATAGTAGCACAGCCAGCCAAATGTGCACACAGTAGATATAAGGAGGACATATCAGTGTTGTCAGTGGATAGATCAGGTGCTGTACGTCTGCCAGTGCTGAGTAAAGTCAAGTGATGGAGCCAGAAAAAACTCCTGGCAGTGGATGTGGGTTGAATTTGGTGATTTCATATAAATTTGTGTCTCACTTAATGAAGATTAAATTTCGGAGTGTTGCTGTCAGAATCACTACATTCAGACTTCCATGTGGCAGCCGGTGTGTTTTTCAGTAGTTGTTGAATAAGAGGCTGGGATTGATACAGCTGCGAACCTGCCCTTATGTCAACAAAGAACTGTTTCTGTCCGTTTGTGGACACATCTAGGCAGTTTTCACCACATGAAGTATATATGTGTGCTTCCACTTAGATCATGTAAAGTCATACAAAGCAGCTGCTGTTTATTCAAGTCGAATCAAATACAAATCTATGTCCTAAATACAAAGCTACCCTCTAAGCTAGCTGTTGTTTTTGGTTCGGTTTGTTTGTTGTCACTTTAGTAGCAAAATTGTTGGTTGAATTCTTACAAATGGGGTTTATAGATTGTAAATGACCCAGAATAGATGTGCTTACATTTTCGGAAAAATATAGGTCAAAGTTAAAATTTTTAATTAACCCCCACCTCCTCACATTTACTCATAATTGGTGAAATTTCAAATGTCTATAACAGCAAAACTACTGAATGAATTCATACCAAATTGGGTTTATAGATTGCCAATGACCCAGAATAGATGTGGTTACATTTTGGGAAAATTAGGTTAAAGTTAAAATTTTTAAAGAATTTAAAAAAAAATATGTCCCCACATTTACTCATAATTAGCAAAAATTTCAAATGTCTGTAGCAGTTGAACTATGGGTTGAATTCTTACCAAATGGGGTTTATATATTGTCAGTGACCCAGAATAGATGTGGTGACGTTTTGGAAAAATTTGGTCAAAGTTAAAATTTTTAATTACGCCCCACCCCCTCACATTTACTCATAATTGGTAAAATTTCAAATGTCTGTAGCAGCAAAACTACTGGATGAATTCATACCAAATTGGGTTTATAGATTGCCAGTGACCCAGAATAGATTTGGTCACATTTTAGGAGAAATTGGTAAAAGTAAAAAAATTTTATGACACCCCCCCCCCCCACACACACACACACACACACATATTTACTGAAAATTGGCGAAATTTCAAGTGTCTGTAGCAGCAAAACTGTTGGTTGAATTCATACCAGATTGGGTATATAAATTGTCAGTGACCCAGAATAGCAAGTTCTATTCACACAATTTGAGGTTCAATGGAAAAGCAACTATTAATGAGAGTAATGATGGAAATGACAGTGTGTTTGGCTTCAGCAAAACAGTTTCACAGTTTTTAAAAGAACAGCTTCACATATGTGCATATGTTTGCATAGTTGTTTAACTCCAGATGAACTTACTGTATATTCAGACCAAAAGCAAAGCAAGTTTCTTGAACTGCATAAGTGCACTGTTTAAGGAAGAATGAGGGAAAAAATAACACTTCCAGCAGCTCTAGGATGTACGTTACTGAATCTGTGCACTGTGAATTTATTGTTTGAAATGTCATGTCTGGTCTTAGACTTTTATTTCAGTAAATGTGTCCAAGTCATGCAGTAGGTTGTCATGGTAATGCAAACATTAGATTGAAAGGTGTCAGGCTATGTTTATATTGTCAAAAGAAAGTAGTAGCTATAGAAAGTAGGACAAATGGTACAGTGAATGGGTTCATTATAGATGTGCAAATGAAGACGATAAAAAGTGTGCGATGTGTCGGAAGGAAAATCTCAAAACAAACTTCATTTAGAGCCAGTTTCACTTCACAGACAGTGAAAATAGTCCATTTGGTAATTTGTGATGAAACTGAATCAGCAGATTGTTAGAGAGAAAATGATCGAAGTGACATAGAACATGTGTTGGTGAATAATATGTTTGTTTGGTTTTAATTCTATTAGAGGGTGATGACTTCCTGATGATGGGAAAATGTGGATCCCAGGGCCACAAAACACTAGGACGATGATTAAATGTATCTGTTTTGGCTCAAAAATGGCTCACAGCAAATCAAACATGAACAAAGTTTTGCTGCATTGGTTTTGTGCCGTTCTTCATATAAACAGAATCCTTGGAGTTGTGTGTAGTTGGAAGGAGGGCGGAATATATAGGTTGATACTTGTGCTCCTTTTCAGATGTGACAAGAAAAGCAGATGTAAACATGTGAATGCTTAAGTGTGTTTGCACTTTAACCTTTTTTATGATTTGCATTTTCTTTTTCTACTTTCTTCTTGTAAACACATGACATCCTCACACCTGACGTTAACATTAGAGCACTGGTAAATGACCCACATGCCTGCCCTCCCACCTGTAACAAGGTCTCTTCCTATCAATAGTGTGGCTTTGAGTACCCATGTACATAATATATACATACAGCATATGTCACATTTACAACAATGTAAAGTCCTCAAAGTGCTGTGCAAAGACATGGGTAAAAAAAATAAAATATCGTCACCCTATTAAAATAATTGCCTAAGTTATTTTGGCATGTTCACAAAAGTCATTTAATTCTGTCATGTTCCATGTTTGAGTGACATTGTTGCTAATATGTTAATAGGCATCTGTTGTTATAAATGTTTTTATTAAAAATTTTTAGGAAATATATATTCAGTTAGCGTCACATATGAACAAATGTTAAGCTGATCGGGTAGTGACAGGCTGCAGAACCAACCCAGAAAGATGGAAAACACTAAACAGCACGATGGTCCTCTGGATGGAAATATGAGGAGAAAAAACCAAGATGCCACAGTTGACCCACATTAAGTCTTATGCCGCGTTTCCACTACAGTATGTGGAACCGGCTCGGCGCGAGTCGGTATTCTGATGCGGCTGACTGAATCTCCTCGACTGACCATGGTGTAGTTTTGGGCTGTCATCATGTGGATTCATGTACTCCTATATTTACTGTCTACTTCTGCATCTGCGACTCAGTATTGCGATCCAGCGCGTTATTTCCATGTCGTCAGCTCAAAGAGTTGTTGAAAACTTAATCGTTGTGTGTTGTCTCATCTGAATTTTTCCATCAAAGACTGAATCTCTTCAACCGACCATGGTGTAGTTTTGTTCTGTCATCATGAGGATTCATGTACCGCTATATTTACTGTCTACCTCTGCATCTGTTTTTGTAAAACGGCAGGTCACAGAGAAAACTGTCGGGTCAATCAGTGGTCTGCAGTGTTTATACATCACAGTTTAGTATCACTTGGAACTTCGGCGGAGGTGATCCCAAAAAACTAGCACCGGGTACCAGATTTCAGGTACTTTTTCGTAATGGAAACTCAAAAAGGCCGACTTTAGTCGAGTCGAGCTGGTACCAAGTAGTGGAAACACAGTATTAAACACACTTTCCAGGAAGGAGTTTTCTTTTCACCAAATGTTAAAATATTACATGAATGCAAAGCCTGAGATTCTGCTAGCACTTGGGCTAACATGTTGCCGAGCTTGTGACGAACACATTAAATGCATATATATTCCCTTCTTTCTTGAGTCTGTTCATGCAAAATGAAACAGTTATTAAAAATTAATTATTAAAAATTAAATGAATGATATTTAATTGGGATTAATCCAAATGAATCCACAGCAACTCTGCGATTAATCTGATTAAAAATATGAATCATGACTGCACTCCTAAAAACACCACCAAAAGATTAAACAAATAAAAATAACACACTTGTATTAAATTACCTGACATATTTACAAATATATAAAAGCTAAATTAGATATTAATTAACTTAAAAGATCTCAAATACCTGGGAAGAGTCATGTATTTTGGTGCTTCCCACACTGAGTTAACACTCATTTAACATCGGTGGTGCCTGGAATAGCTTTCTAATGACAGAGAAAACCCTTGAACACTTGCAAAGAATCCAGACCTGGATGTTATTAAAAAGTTTTTAATGGATGTAATGCGGCCGTAACGTCTTTGAATGGGTCTTTAAAACGCCTTCTCTATAATACAGAAAATGTAGTAGAAATCATGAACACTCCCTTCCCCTTTGAGCAGAATCCCTTGACAATTATCAGAGGACTATGCCGTCTCCACATTATTAAACGTGGCCTGAGCCTCGACCCCCGTCACCATGGCAACCGGAAACACTGCCTGCCTCGTAGCCATGGCAATGAAAGCAGGACGACGCTGAGGTGTGAGGAGCGAGGCTGCAGGACAGAAGGAAAGGAGGACTGACAGAAACAAAGCAGAGATGAGAAGACGAAAGAGAGGAGGAAAGAAGAAAATATAAAAAAAAAAAAAAAAACACGAGTCTGTGAACGCATCTTCAACATGTTTCACATCACCTCTCGGCTTCAACCTTACATACCTGTTCTCCCTTTCCTTTTCCTACCCCCCCTCCCCATGCTTTCTCTTCTCTAACCTTGTAGAGGTGGACCAGAACGAAGCTGTGACCATTACAGAAAAAACAACATCCACACTGAAACACATTCATCTGTCAAACTTTACTCAGGCTTCGAGTACAATACACCCTTAACTCTCTTTTTTATTCTATCGTAAAATATCTGCAGATCTTCACATTAATAACATGGGTCCAACCTTTTTGGAAAGTGTTTATCCCATCAAGACCCAGTGGTACTTTTGTGGCAGTTCATAAATGAATTTGTCTCCATATTTTGCCCTTCTTAAGTGATTTCTCACAATTTATTGTAATATTATCCTCTTTAGTTTGAGTTTTTTCAGTGTAAATCAGGTATTTTCCTATATTGGATTCACTGATCATGTAGATGTTCATTAAAACTTAGAGTAAATTCAAAGGTTATTCCATCAAAAGCAGAGAAAACTGAAGAAAAAGTGGCTTTTTCTATCAAATCTCTCATGAACTGAACATAAACCCAGTGTGTCCATCCACTGTCATTGATCCAATTCCATGCGTTTTACTGGTGAATCAATGTTGTAGAAGATGATGGTGTTTCCATGGTAACTACAGAGCCTCTGAACATCCAAATGGGTCATATCTGATGACCAAGAAAAGATGAAAAACTGCATTTTACACCCATTATTTACATGTATTGTTAGGATTAATGGATCAACAGGTGTGAAACAGTTGAGGTGAATTGTTGATTTTGGTCACCAGTGGATGTTTAGGCCTTTAAGAGTTAAAAGAAATATTCTGTTAAAGAGGCCGATGGCTGGTACTGTTTATGTTCAGGTTTCTATTTATTTAGTCATCATCTGTAATATAGAAAATACAAACAATGGGGTTGATTTTAAGTCAATTGACTGCATATTATCAGACTGAAAAGGCTCAGGCTGAAGCTAAATGCTTATTTACGCCTCGCCGACATTCAAATCTAAATCAGTTTTATTCTTGGAATGACTTCAATACAAAGACCAAGAGGTTGAAAATTTAGCCCCTAATGTGAAAGAACCCAAACCAGCTGATAACACAGTGCAGTCTTCTGAGGATGAACGGTCTGATCCACAGTCGCCTCCTGCTTCGAGAAACTAGCAACTAGAAAATGAAGAAAAAGTGAGAACACCAGGGCTCCACCTTCTCTCCCAACCAGTCAGTCTTCGTTTTTTTTAAAATAAATTTTACTATTTTAATTAAAATTTTTTGTTCTTTTGTGATTTTCCTGTTTTCATATTTTTAAACTTTCTCTTCTTCTGCCTCTCTTGCGATGCTTCTGTGTTTTACGTAAAGCACTTTGAATTATCCTCTATATGAAATGTGCTATACAAATAAAGTTGCCTTGCATTCTCATAAGGATCTGAATGTTGACGAGGACAAAAGTCAACATTTGCACACATAAGTGCAAAAGAATCAGCAAAAGTCATTCCTGCTTGTATTCATTGAAGATATCTGTCCAAACCAATGTTTTGAAAACCATTATTGAGTTGCCATAAAAACTGTATTACTCTAGTGATCATGTCAACAATATAATCTGATGTTGTATCAGACAACAGCAGTAATCTGAGTAATTAGATTAACACACCTGGATTTGGCCTAATACTCAGATGTCTTTGTCTATACATGTTTATCTGATTTATTTGGTTTATTTACGTCTGCACATGTGTAAACACAGAAGATAGGGAGGAAAAGTTGCACTATAAAACTGTCAAACTTTTCTGTCATTTCTAAATTATCTTTAATTCAATATCTCTATAAATACAGATTTTCTTAGTTTGCCTCTTTATTTAAAATTTCCCTGCACTTTTCCCCCACAGTGTGACAAATACAGTTATATCTTATTGTAAATTATTGTTTTTTATAATTTATCGTCGTCGCCTGTGTTTAAAACCTGGGTTATTTCATGGCACGAAAACACCGTCATCTTCAACAACATTGATTCACCGGTAAAACCCACGGAGTTGGATCATTGACAGTGGATGGACACACTGGGTTTATATTCAGTTAATGAGAGATTTTGTTGAAAAAGTCACTTTTTCTTCCGTTTTCTCTGTTTCTGATATAGTAACCTTCAACTTCAGTCTGAGCTTTAATGAACTTCTACATGATGTTCATTGAAAAAACACAAAATACAGACAATGGTGTCATAATAAATTGCGACAAATCACTTAAGAAAGTTAAAAATCGAGAAAATAAAGTATTTTGGAACTGTCCCAGAAGTAACCCTGGGTCTTTTGGGGTTAAACATAGTTCCTCCAGTTTCAGATATTCCAAATTAATCACCGTATGTTGATAAAATTGCAAAATACAAACACAACTGTAGGACATTATTGTCCTTGCTTCATGAATTTTAAAATTTTACACAATGACTACACGCTAGTATTTAGCATTCCCTTACCCACAACCCCTTGCAGCTGACTCTGGCCTCTCACACTCTTGAAGCCCCGCCCCTTTTATCCAAATACAGTCACTTCTGTCTCCGAATTACCAACATGGTGGCGACCAAAACAGGAGTTCTACCAGTTCATCCAACAGTGGGTTCCTGTCCACACTGGTTTATGATCTTATTTATGTTCTTCTTCTCTCAAGTGAATTTCAGTGGATGTTTTTAAACCTAAACCTTTGCCCGATTATAAACATTTCCTCCATAACCTGCACATTCAAAGTGTCTCTACAGTCATCGGTCATGAAATTCAAACATGGAGGAGAAGCTGGATTTACACTGTTTTTTCCAACCTTGGTCTCTATTCTTTTTTATTTTTTTTTTTTTTTTTGTATAATTAACTCAAATTAGATTTGCTGCATGATGAAACCCTTTCGTGCTCTACATAATACCCAGCTGGGTGTTACTGAATACACCTCAATCACTCATTTGTTCTCTATTTAATTATGCAGATATTATCAATTACATACACTGAGAAACACCTTTGAGTGCTGATGTCTATTAATGTAGATTATGTTTTATTCTTAAAGAAATAAGTGTCTTAAAAATAGCAGTGAATGGTGTTGCATAGTCTGTCATCATGGTTTCTGGATCAATTAGATCCAGTCGAGTGTGTGATTATCATTATTTCCACATATGTGTCTTATATGTAAAATAAGTAGATTTCTCATTAATAACACAAACAGAAAAGCACTAAGTAAAAACTGTGCATTATATATAAATCAACCACTTATTAACATATTATGCAGCAAATACCACACGTAGACATGATCATGAACATATCTGAAGCAATGATACTCAAGCCTTCTTCACATCTATCACACTTTTTCCCCTAATTTCCATTGTTGCTGATCGTCAGCATAGACATATTGTCTTGAAAAATAGAGTTTTTGGCATTGACTGTTCAGGAGTGTTTTGTTCTATATGAGGTTTGTAACGGTGATGTGGTGAAGCTCTGTCCCCTCTGAGCTTCTGTTTGGACCTCGGTACCTCCAGGAACAGCAGGTCCGCTGACCAGAGGCACCGAGCAGGAGTGTAGGGAGGTAAGGAGGGGCCAGACCGTTTAAAGACTGAATAACAAATAAAAGAATCTTCACATTTTCATTTATTTATTTTAAATAGGATTCATTCGTTTATTTATTAACGTGTTTAATTATTTCTTTGGCCTTGTAATGAATTAATGGGCGACACGGTGGTGCAGTGGTTAGCACACGTGCCTCACAGCAAGAAGGACCCGGGCTCGATTCCCGGGCGATCCTTGG
>JAQQZY010040939.1:0-10839 GCA_030068375.1 Ostorhinchus rueppellii | reverse complement strand
GTGTGTGTGTGTGTGTGTGTGTGTGTGTGTGTGTGTGTGTGTGTGTGTGTGTGTGTGTGTGTGTGTGTGTGAGAACATGAGGCTTTGTGAAGCGTTTTGTGACACCATGAAGGTGTGGAAAAGCACTATATTAGTGCCGTCCATTTAAAAGTATGGAATTTTGAAAGGCTGTTTTCCAGACCATGAAAAGTCTGTTCCATTTTGTGTGAAAGTCTTCATAAAAGTATGGGAAAAAGTTTCTCTGATAGTTAAATTTTAGAGTACGGTCAAAGGCACAGAATATTGTAAGATGAGAAATGCACAAGGAAAGCAAATAAAAAGCTTGATGTGATTTCACTAACCGGTCGTACTGGAATGATCCTAGTGAAACTTGTTTGTGTGATATCCATACACTAACCCTAACGTCCATATGGGTCAGATCTGAGGACCACGGACAGATGACAAACTATATTTTACACCAATTTTTTACATTTAGATTAGATAGAACTTTATTGATCCCACGAACGGGGAAATTCACTGCAAAGCAGAAAAAGTGAGAAAAATAAACTATAGAATAAAAAAAAGACAATAAAAAAGATGATGATGATAATAATAATAATAATAATAATAATAATAATAATAATAATAATAATAATAATAATAATAGTAATAATAATGAGAAATGACGTAAATATAAATAATAGTGCAGATTTGGGATATAATGTTCTAGATTGGGAACTCTCATTTTCTCTTGAGCATCAAACAGCATTTTTGCAGAATTACAACCAAGCAAATGTACTTATTCTTCAAAAATAAAACTGTTTAATTTATGTGTTATGTGTAAAAATCTGCACATGGCTACTAATACATAGATTGAATCCATAACTAGCTCTATAACTATGTTTGCAAGCAAAAAATAAATAAAGCTTATAAAAACATTTCAGCTTCGACATTTTAGTTCTGATATTGTCACAGTGTAAATCTGAATTGAACTCAGAACAAATATCTCCATTTTCAGCCGCTGCTAACTTTTATGTTATTTGCTAGATGTTAGTCATAGGTTTTACATGATATAATAATCCTCAACTTTAATCTGTGTTTTAATGAACATGTACGTGAAGAGTGAATTAAATACAAGAACATGTATGGTTTTCATTGAAAAAACACCAAACACAGAGAATAGTATTCCAATAAACAGTGATAAATCATTTAAGAAAAGTGAAATCTACAGGAAAAATGTGTTTGGGAACTAACACAGAACTAACATCGGGTGTTCATGGGTTAAATTTGTGTCTGTCTGTCTGTCTGTACAAAATAACTCAAAGTTATGGACGGATTTCGATGAAATTTTCAGGATGGCTTGGGAATGATACAAGGACCAATCGATTAGATTTTGGTGAAGATCAAACACTGCCTTGGCGGAGGTCTGCGCTCTCTGAGTGCTTTTCTAGTTAAAGTCTGTAAGGTTTAGCACATTTCATGTCAGGAGCAGAAGTTCTACAGTAGTGTAACGAACTATGGTTGCAATTTTAAATTCCAGAGTACTTCTATGAGTGACCTATAAAGGGTTAACCCCCCCTCCCCCCCAAACAGACAATGTGACAGCCAAACTACAAACTCCTGCCTTCAGGATGTCATCTCTTTAAGCAGTGGTTGAATCACAGTTGCTCCGTCCACACAGTCTATGTTTTATCCAGACAATAATCCAACAAATGGCATCTATGATCTCTGAGGCTGGAGGATTTGTATAATTATCATCATTACTGCCAATGATCTGTGGGTGTCCAAAAGGTCTCTGTAGTTTCATCCAACAATTAATCTAATTAATTCATAACATCGTCTACTGTACTGATTTTTTTTTTTTTTTAAGGCTAGTTCTGTCTGTTTATTTTTCCTTCATGCCAAAACATTTACTGAGGACACTTCAGCATAATAAGACTGGAAATCATCCCTGATCCTTCAAATTCCTGCTAAATTTGTGGATTTCTGTTATTATCTGCTGATTTATGACAGCAAAAAATACTCCCTCTGTTCCACATGGGCTTTTACAGCATTATACATCATGTAAATGGGAATTATTTTAAAAAGACATTTATTTTTTATTTATTCTTCGCTGGGAAAACACATTGGCACACCCACAAAAGCTATTTTGACACCCAAACCTGCAGCAACTAATCTGAAAATCCCCCGAGCGGCTTAAAGTTCTGCTCCTGTAGGCTCTAAATCAGATAGTATTTAATTAGTGGATAAGAAATGTAATGCAAAAGCAGCTAAACTCGATACAAACATAAAAAAAACTGACGAAATTACACATCACCTTCAGCCAAAAGGTACCTGACAGTCTGTTTTTACTGGGAGTCATTAAATGTGCCTCTAAAATGTGGGTAAAACAGATCGAGTGTATCACGACATCGTTGGTGATAAAGTGAGAAAGGAAATGAGCACAAATACAACACTGGGACACATACAGTATCTGAGTCGCACACATGCAGATAATTTATGGACTTGTCCTGATCTGATCTCGTCTGACAGCCCCCCCACCCCCCCATTAAAAAAAACCCCCAAAACATTTTAACAAGAAACACAGATCTGGGTTTGCTTGTAACGCACGGTTATCAGTTCAGGTGATTTGATTTGTCAACACATTTCCAGGCGTCTCCTTTAATGCTCACGCAGACACACTAATGACTTACAGCGGAGAAGCTTCTCTGGTGAAATGCACTGATAAAACTTACAAAGTGAGCAATAATGGATGAGTCGTTTTTACTGGGTGATTAGGCTAATGTGCTTTTAATTGGCAGGAGGGAGCTGCTTTTGTTAAGGTATGCAGAATGAGTGCGGTGGAGTAGACCGGAGGTGTAGAGCACGGAGCCCTTCAAAGAAATAATGAGCAGATACAGGCAGGTACAAACACCACTTCAGTCCGAGTGCGGGAGGCTGTCAGTTTTGACAAATCTGGTAATAGAAGATTCTGTTTTTGGGGTGTTTTCACAAATACTTAATTTGGTCGGTTTAAAATGGACCGGAGTTTATTTCCCTGAAAAGTGTGTCTGTTTTTGTAGGTGAGAATACGAACATGTGAACTCTGGTTCAAATCTAATGGACTCTGGGCCCGTTCCCTTCTGAACTGCTCTTCCGGTTCAAGGTGATAGCTCTCCTGGAGTGCAACAGTCCAAAGTCTGAGGCCCAATCCCAATTCACCCCTGTAGCACCCTATAATGTAATAGTTTCATGAAAATGTTATAACATTTGCGCTTAACTCGATCAAAAATGTAATAAAACCCAAAAATGTAATAACTTCACCAATAATCTAATGTGGGCTTTGGTTCATCTTTTTACATCTATCAACCACACAAATGTGATCTAGAACAGACTGGAATGACATTAAAGGGATGATCAAATGATTAAGTTTAAGTCTAAGTTTATTTATGAAGAAAGTCCTTACATTGTTGTGTTTCTTTCATCACTGCTGCACATTTTATGTGTTTACTTTCATCTGCCAATGATTTGAACAGAATTATGTGAAACTCATCCTACCCCTTTGTTTGTAGTGTGGTCCTGGCCCCTCCCCTCTGTGTAATTGAGAATTGGAACAACACTACCCCTTCATGTGAACGCACAAAACAGAGGAGTAAGGAGTGAAACTGGATTCAGTCTAATGCTTTAGTTTGTTATGTGTAAAATCCTCGGGATAGAATCCTTCTATACAAATTTGGGACTAAATGGAATCTTGATGTTAAATGCATCAGACGTACAGTGAGGTGAATGTGTTGCAGTGAACTTTGTGCTTAACTGTCAGCTCAACACTGGCTGTTATTAGAAAAACAACTTGGCGTTTATTCCAGTTTTATATGAGAACATTTTGTACTATCTTGATTAATCCATTTTTAAATGTGTTTGTGATAGATGATGCATTCATTTAATTAACATTTTTAATAAAGTAAACAGCATCTGTACCAGTATCTTTAATCTGTCACTACACAAAGCTTTGTGGACTTAATGTTGAATAAAGGAAGTTTTATTCATATAGCACCTTTCACAGATGGGTCACAAAGGGCTTTATTTTAATTGAAAACAATTAAAAATACAGAATAAAATACAGTTTTAAATGCAATTACAGTTAAAATGTAATACATGCATAAAGTGCAGTCTACTGCTAAAGTAAAGCTTTTTCACAATGATCTACTGTATATTTATCACATAAGTTTTAGTCTTTTTTTCTCCTCTTTTTGCTTCATCTGAAATGTGTCCAACAATCACACAAGGTTCTATGATACAAGAAATTACCTCAGCCCATATGACTTCATAATCACAACTGATTAAAATGTCAGATGTGACTGTGAGAATCCATTGAACCGAAACTGACATCAAGTGAAATAATCCTCCTGGAAACATTACACTTACATTCACAGACTCCCAACAGAAACATTATTGTCTTTTGTTGAAGAATGAGTTTCTGGATTCATGACTCATCTAGTCTGGGTGTGATGTGGACTGAACTTTAATCCACTGAGCCGTGCCAGGACGTCCCTGTGCTGATCAAACGCTCTGAGCAGGAATGGATGAGTGGTTTCACTGGGTGATTAGGCTAATATGACTTTAATTGGAAGAAGGGAACTGCTACTGTCAGGTGGGCACATTGGAAAGGAGTAGAAGCAGAGTCTGGGAGATCTCCACATAAACACTGCCTTTGTGGAATTTGAAGGTCATTTAACTTTACAAACTGCTTCTGGCATGTTTAGTGTGATTTTGTACATGTTGAATATCCTCCTGACACCCAGGCAAGAAAAGATTTGAGCTTTTTTACATTAACTTCCTACCATTCCAGTTGATTTTGCTTAAAAACATCTGAAAAATACCTCTCAAAATTAAAATTTCAGCTGTTCTTCAACCATTTGGAGTTCAGGTAAAAGAATGGGCTCTTTGTAAAGGGAACATCCTGTAGTGAGGTGGGTGTGTTAAGGCTAAAAATAAATAACAGCTTTTTTTTCTGTTAGGAAAATATGTTTGGTTTGGATTTGGTGGAAGTCGATGCTAGTCATTATAAATAATTCTTTGCTCATTTCTTCTTTCCTGGTATCCTCTAAAACTAGGTGTTTTGATTGTGTAAACCAAACTATAAACGCTTGGTAAATATGCCATGAAAAAAAAACAACAAAAAAAACAGATATTTTTGTGGAACAAAATACAATGTCTGTGAACAATCCAAAACAACAAATAAATTAATACAAATATAATGAAGAAGAAGAAGTGAAATAAATAAAACATCAGAAGCAACATTTCACATCATATTATAGAAATGGTCATTTAACTCTCATGCTTTAACCAAACAAACAGGATTTATTCATAGTTAAAATTTCTGTGAGACGGGGCTGACAATGAGTTGTTAAATGATTTGCTAAAGGAAGCCATATTTAGTCAACATATTCATTCATTCATTCATTCATTCATTCATTCATTCATTCATTCATTCAGTATCTGAACTGGCTTTATTCTCACTGGGGTCGTGGGAGCCTATCCCAGCTACTTATGGGTGAAGGCGGGGTTCACCCTGGACATGTGACCAGTTCAACACGGGCTGAGCATATAGAGACAAACAATCACTGTCCCATTTACACCTATGGGTGATTTAGATGAACCCATTAACCTATCAGTGCATGTGTTTGGATGGTGGGAGGAAACTTAACCCTTTCATGCATGAACTTTGAAAACCTCGGCTGAGATTTTTGTCCTGTGTTTTTATTCCTCTTTAGGTGTGAAAAAAAAAATCAATGTAAGTGAAATTTTTTAAAATGAACCTGTTTTTCATAGTTACAAAAAATGTCCACTCAGCTGACACCATGTTAATTTTTTACAGCAAATAAAACTCTATTTAAAACCATTATCAGAAAGTGATTAACTGTGAAAGTTATGAAATAAAAACTTTTTTAATGCAGCTAATTTGATGTTTTGTCACATTTGAACATACTCTAATAGTTATTTCTCACTTCATGAAGATTATATACAAGACAAAAAAGAATTTTGTTTAAAAAAAATGATAATTACAGTCCTGTGACAATTAGCAACTAATTTCCACTCAAACATGCTAGTGTAGATCAGGTTTATGAAGAACAGCACAGTTACAGTGATGGAATGAACTGAAACCCATGAATATACAGTAGAACAGCTGTGGAATAGTGACCACTGTGCATGAAAGAGTTAATTTGATTCAATCGTAGTCAGCAGTCACCATGGAGCTTTTCACTGGCTGCTTAAAGTGATCATAGCATTATTGGTGTCACTCATGTTGTCATCCGGCAGTGGGTCACAGGTTCAGGCTCTATGCAAACACTGGATGTTAAAAGCTTCAATGTGTCTTGTTTTTTTTTTTTCTATTACTGAGGCGCTCTGTCTCTGTGGAATATTCATCCTGGCTCTGGGCCTGTATTCATCAGGCCTGTGTGCCATGGCGCTGTCCAAGGTGCTGATCCTGCTGCTGGGACAGTGATATCCAGCACCTTGGAGAGCGCCCCAGTGCACAGCGCTGACAGTACAACTGCTGTCAGGACGCACTGAAGCCAAATCAATGAAACTCCTCTCTGTATTATGTGGCATGACAGTGTTTTGTAATGATTAGATGTGATTACTCTGTCCAAGTGTATAACCCCAACAAACCAGACCGCAGGCTGATAAGAAGACGAATGAGGGGTCCATTTCAAGCAGGTTGTTTCATCTGCAAAATTTCACACCAGACTAAATCACACAAGCAAGCAACATAGCAAAACACTGCAAGAAAATCTTAATATATGAAGGTAATTATCAAAAAAATAAAATTTCACAGTTTGAATAAACACTGGCCAACAACATAAACTGTACTGTGGTTGTTACGTGGCGGTTAGCGCTTCTGTCTCACAGCTGCATTAACAGAAGACTTTACCTGTTCTGTCTGCGATACATGGGTTTCCTCGAGGTCCCAGCTGTCAAACTCCGGTCCTCGAGGGCTGTTTTAGAGGTTTCCCTCTTCCAGCACACCTGGTTCAATTAATGATCATCATGTTATGTAGAAGCCTGATAATGATGTAATGCAGGGGTGTCAAACTCATGTTGGTTCAGGTGCCACATACAGCGTAATATGGTATAAAGTGGACCGGACTAGTAAAATTATGTAAATAGGACAATAATTTGAGTGAAAAAAAATGTAAAATTCCATAATGAAAATGTTTACATCTGCACTGTAAAAAGTAAAACTTGTATCAACTTAAAAATTTTAATTCAATGGGTCACACATTAAAAAAGGAAAAAAAAAATAGTTGAGTGAACCCAATTAAGTTATATTGAATGTAATTTGATTTAATTTAATTTGGTTTACTCAAAATTTTTTCTTCAGTAGGTCACATTAAAAAATTAAGTTGATTCAAGTTATTCTTTTTACAGTGTAGGAATTGTACTTGAACAACCTGAAAATTCTTAAGTAAAATAAGTGCAATGTTAACATTTAGGTTATCATTTAAACATGTGAATGACAACTTGGAGACCACAGCGGATCTACAAATACACAAAACATTAAATAACAGAATATGATTAAAATTCCATATACTTCTCTTAAGAGATTTCAGGTTATTCACATTTTTCTGTAAAAGGCTAGTCTGTAAATGTAAACATTTTTGTGTAATTTTACTTTTTTTATGCTAAAACAAAGAGAAAAATTTGCAGTTTTCATTATTTCATTAAGTTATTCTGATAGTATTTTAATGCTCTGATCCGCTTTAGATTAAATTGACCACAAATGATTTGAACATCCTTGATTGTTCATATCTTCAGTGTCATTTTTGCATTCCACAGATTCATCCCAGGGGCTGGATTGAACCCTTTGGTGGGCCAGATTTGGCCCCCGGGCCGCATGTTTGACACCTGGGATGTAATGGCTTCCAGATGTGATGGAAGAGGGAAAGATCTAAAAGATACATGATACCAGCCCTTGAGGACCAGAGTTTGACACCCCTGCTATTAAAAATAGGTGCATATACGAGGGGGCCTCAGACAGTTTGTGGAAGCTAGAACATATCTTCTGCCTCATATCTTCTGTCCTCAGTTTTACACACATGGACTTAAAGGCTGGTATCAACATATGCACAAGTGTTTTGACCTAGATGGAGCATATGTTGAAAAATAAAATATCCTAACTTAAACTATTTTTTCCAATTGTCCTTATTCTCAAACCTTTTGAAACCCCCCTTAAGTTAATTCTCCTGTGATGCCCCCGTTCTCGGTGCTGGTGAAGATCTGGAGTTGGTCACAAGTGCATTCAATGGCAGCTCACTGCTCCTAATGCATGCTATATGCTAATGCTAATTCCTAATGCTAATGCTAGATAATGTCTGTTTATTAGGATGGGTAAAATGTAGCGATCCAATTTCCGTACAGATATAAAACCTTTATATCTTTATATATTTTATGACTAAATGAGGAATACTGATTCTAAAAACATCAAAGGCTGACTGAAACCAAATCAGAGATGTGAGCATGTTTAACAATTCTGAATTTACAGTAATTCAATTTAACCTTGATGTAAATATTTACGATGTGCTGTGTTATTTTTTGTCCTTCTTTTTTTTTTCTTTCTCTTTTTTTATCCACTAAAAGCTTCACTAGGGGCTGGAGATGGAAACTACAGTAATAGCTATAATCTCTTTATATGAATCTTCAGTTGCTACTTTTTGTTTGTAACAGGTAGAAGTTATACTATGTAATTTGCATTGTCCCTATCAAATAAACTTCATAAATAAATTTTAAAAAATCTGAAATCATACTTTGTCCAGCATCAGGATTTTCCGTTATGACCATGCAGAAAAACATTATTTTTCCAGTCTTGTGTCTACCCATTTTAGAATGTACACAGAATGTAAGGATAATATGCAAAACTGGTGAATTGTACTCTTACCTCTGAACATAAAGCTCAGTAAAGAGTAAACCTTGGTTACCTCAAAGTGGTTCAGGGCTGTGTCAGATCCTGTCGTGCTTGCAGGTTGTCAGCGTTTTGCGCAGCAGGAAGCGACAGTAATGACCCATTATGTTTGGGTGCCCTCAGCTTCTCATTTCCACTTGAGCAATATCTGGATGAAATCATTCCCCGTGCTCATCACTCACATCACCCAAACTGGGTGGAACTGGTGGTTGGAGAAGAGGGAAGGAATGTTGAGCAACCCGCTGTAGCCCATCTGTTCATATGCTGTTAGTATGTCCTCAACCAGTTGATCATAATTTGGAGCTTGGTGGTTGCCCAGAAAATCCTGCACCACTTCCACAGATGAATCCAAGCTGTCGTTTCTACAGAACTGAGCTGAGGGGAATACAGCATCACTAATCAGGTCTCCATTCAGGCCTCCAGTGAAAATTCCAGCTTCCAGATTTACACCACGTTGGGCAAGACTAAGTTTTTCTTTAAGTTATTGAAACTATTTTAGTTTTGATCTCTTTGAATTCATAATTAAACCAATGTTACATATGCTCCTAATGGCTACATACTGACTGTTATTAACTCTGATCGACAACTCAAACATAGATAATGAACATAGATGATGGTAAGGATGTAGAGGCTACAGACACAAGACTAAGTTCTGCACAGCCGTGTGATCTGTGAAGGGAAACCAGGCTGAATGAAATCCTTCACTGAATAAACAACAATCAGACGACCTTCGTGATCTTTAACATTTGATTCACAGGCTATACAATTACAACACCACCTGATAAAATCTGACATTGACCACTTAAGTGTTTTGCGAGATGAGTGAGTGTTTGAGGTGGTGTGACCAATGAAGTCCATTTATAGAAGAGCTCAGACAACACTCACATCACAGCAAGAAGTTTCTGGGTTCAACTCTTAGTCAGACTACAACCTTTCTGTGTTGAGTTTACCTGTTCTCTCCTACAAAAATGGTTTTCTGCAGCTTCCCTCTACATTGTATATGTGTTATTATACTGTATATAAGTTAATTCTCCTGTCATTACCCTGACCACGGTGCAGATGAACACCTGCCATCACTGCTCCTGATGTAGGTATGAGATCTGCTAATGCTAATGCTAACTGCTGTGCTCTCACTCATTGGCGGGTCATGCCCCTGCCCTTACCCCCACTCCCCACATGTGCTTTTGATCCCGTGTTTACATTGTTGTCTTTTTAGGCTTCATGTGTAGGCGTGTTTTTTGTTTTTTTTTGTTTTTTGTTTTTTTCCCACAAATAACACCCAGTAGAGTTTTTCGACTGCAGGATGATATTTGTCTTTTTTCTCTTTAAAAACATGGCAGTGCTCCCTATGTAGATCCCCCGCTGAATCCATGGTAACAAAAACGCAAACATTCATTCATTTCTGTCATTACACACTAATGAAAATGTAACCATGAATATTAAATCCCCTCTCTGCAATTAGATCCTCTTAAATCTCCCACACTGAAACTTTACAAAATGAGGCTGACACGGTAAAGAACAGAGCTGATAACTTAGCGCTGCAGAAATAACCTGTTGATCACAGGAGCCCAGAGGCCCCAAGCAATAATAAGATAAACATCAGCTGACACACAGAGGACAAGGCAAACAGGAGATAGAAACGAGGGAGGCGGCGAACGAAGAAGGGCATGTAAAGGCAAAGACGACTCCAGGCGCTTTTCCAAGACAAAGCTGTTTGTGCAAACGATTTATTTGCTCACATGATGAGTTTAGGGGTTTGTGTTGGATTGGATCCGTGTTGAAACTGATGCAGTGTAGTTTATGTTTCAGCCATATGTTAAGATGTTCCTAAATACCACCAAGAAAAGTAAAGTTTTTGAAAAGAAGAAGAAAGTCAGTAATCCCAAACATGGAGCTGACAGAGGGAACACTAATGT
>JAQQZY010040863.1:0-10843 GCA_030068375.1 Ostorhinchus rueppellii | reverse complement strand
GATACAGACACTGTGCTCTTTCAATTATAAAAAGTTTACTTTGTGTGTTGTTACACTCTTACTCAGATGTTAGCTCCTGCTAACAGCTTTGTCTTGCATTCTCATCATTACTTCGAGCTCTTCCGGAGAATGAGCAGTTTATAAACAATGAAGTAACTATACTTATCTCTCCTCCTTATATTCTTGAAGTTTACTGCTAAAAAAACCAAACAAAACAGAAAAAAATGGCACGGCTTCTTAAATTTCTGTGGGTGTGGCAATCCTTTTTCAGAGGCGGTGCCACTAACCTGAGGGGGCGGGTTGAGTGCACTTCCGTGACTTGCTGCCGTCATCAAGTCACGGAAGTGCAATCTGCCCGTTTGAAGCTCATATCTTAGAAATGAGGAGAAAACTAAAGAGGGACTAAACAGATTTTTTTTCCATACTTGGAGGAATTTTAGACAGCCCAATGATGCTTATTATTGATAGGAAACCGCTCAAAAGTCGATTTTTCATAATATGACCCCTTTAAATGAACCACATACCCTTATTTTGACTTCTCTGCGGGTAAAAAATGTTTTAATCCGAACAGATGCCTGTATTGTGCAGGTGCAAGCAATGTATGAATAGAGTCAACAGGGGGAAGTAATGAGTTGGCAGACTGCCCTTCATCTGAGGGCATGAGGTTCAAGCCCTCGTGTCAGTAATTATACAATCTACTGTCTGTGCTCTGTCTCACTCAGATAAATGGGACTGATGTCTATTAGAGTTCAGCATTTTAGTCCAACTTAGAGGACCTAAGTAATTGGTCATACAGTGGTAGAAAAATGTCAAACAATGACAGGTCAAAAAGAACAATATAAACATATAGCTGTACCTGTGTAAGGCTGTTCCAGAGGTTGTCAGTGTCAGTGTTGAGGCCACTGTACTGATTTAGGTACTGTATGATCCCTTTTCTGAACTGCTGATCCCCTGGGAGGGAGGCATTCAGCATCAAGAGGATAGATGCTCCCTGAAAGAAAAGACACAAATCCAGAGGTTTTCACATAAAACAGAAAGCTAAAACACATAAACTTGTATTATACATGAGGTTTCCAAAGACATACCTTCTCATAGGAGACAGAGTCAAACATCTCTTCCACCTGTTCTGGTGTATTTACTTCAGTCGACACAGCATGAGAAGAGTTTAGTGCATCTTTCTCCAAAGCTCTGAATCTCACATCCAGGAACAAATTACCCTAAAAACAAGGAGCAATCAGTGTGAATAAAGTCACACAGAGCAACTAAATAAAGGTGAAACAGAGAGCATATCTGTTTCATTTGGGTGTTTTAGAAAGGGAGTGTAACGGTTCTCCATATTAGCAGCTTGGATTTTTGTTGTTTATGGGGTTGAATGAGAAACAACAGGTTAAAATATGTCAGGGTTTATGAAACTAATCTAAATTTGGAATATTAAGAAGAGTAAATAACTAATAATCATAGAACAACATCACAAAAATGAACTAAACTACGATAAACAACTAAATTTATCTTAAGACCAGGTACATGTGCCACAGGACCAAAAATAGTTACATAATGCAGTTTGAAAACTAAACATAGGGGTAATGTGTTATACTTTTAAAGTATTTGCCTTGACATTACTTTAAATACAATAATAATAATAATAATAATAATAATAATAATAATAATAATAGATTAGATTTCCATAGCACTTTTCAAGGCACCCAAAGTGCTTTACATTATTGATCCATTATTCATTCGCCCTCACATTCACACTCAGGTGGTGGTAAACAACATTTGTAGCCACAGCTGCCAATTCACCCCAAACAGTCCCTCTGACCACCACATACATACACCGGTGTAAGAGACACCAGAGGCAAGGTGCGTGAAATGTCTTGCCCAAGGACACAATGGACTGACTAGGACAGAGCGGTTTCATGATCTACATGTGTTAGTGTGACCTCTCACATGAAAAATGTGCTAATAATGTAATATAATGAGAGGAACAGCAATGGCAACGGACTGGGAGAAAAACCACAAGTTGAGATTGTGGACATTTGCATAACAGGTTTGACCTTGGTTTTAAATCAGTTCTATCCCTAGTTTGAAACAATTCAAGAAGCGACATACAAGACAGACGTGTGAACTTACAATGTCCAGTTTAGGCAAAACTGTCTGTAGTGACATGTACTGCATGTAAGTGGCAAAGCCTTCATTAAGCCACAGGTCATTCCACCAGCTCATGGTCACCAGATTTCCAAACCACTAAGATAAAACAGCAAATTATTAGTCAAGAACATGGAGCATATTCACTGTGGATGATGCTTTGACAAACACAAAGGTTCACACAGCTACCTGATGGGCAAGCTCATGGGCTATGACTGAGGCAACGACTTGTTTTTCCAAAAGAGAGGACTGTTTTCCCACCAGCAGGCTGGTTTCTCTGAAGGTGATCAAACCCCAGTTCTCCATCGCTCCTGCCAGGAAGTCCGGGATGGCAACCAAGTCTGATGTGGACAAAAGAGAACATAGCGTTGAGGGTAAAGCAGGGAGGGAAAAGTTTTTAATAAAGCGTGTACTATTTATGATCATTCAGTATTTATAATTCCCCACCTAATTTTTTTAAAGGGTAGTCAATCTCAAAGAAGCTATTGTAGAACTCCAGTAGTTTACAAGCGGTGTCCAGAGCATACTCAGTGTGCTCCTTCTTCTCCGGCACAGAATAAACAGAAACCTACAAAAGTACCACACAAACATAAAGATACGGACCCAATACAAATTGCAGTTGTTTGTGGATGAAATCACACAGACAATGTATTAAACATCAGTGACAACAAAAAAGAGCCACATTTTACCATAGTTTCAGAGACATTTTTGCTGATTGGGGTGAAGTTTGCAACAACAAATGCCACTAGGTAGGTGCTCATTTTCACACTGGTCTTTTCAAATTCATCTAACTGGAGACCACTGGGAAGTGGTGTGGTTTTAGCCTGAAAAACACAACATAAAAATGAGACGACAAAACAAATTAAATACATAAAGTTACTCCAGCTATGACCCAGTTGATCCTATGCTGAAATAACAAAAATAATAATAAAACAGAGTTGTTACTACTGTATTGATGAGAAATAAAGTAATCTATGCAGAAGAATAAATCAATCAATTTTGTCAGTGAAATGGATATTTTTTTAAATTCATGCCTGAAACATAAATACATACATTTATACACCCTATTATTCTTTTATAAAATGAAGCTACACTTAAAGGATGTCAGTGAGTGGATCACTTTTACATTTGATCTCTTTGATTGAACTGTTAAATACTTCAAACTTACATACTATAAAAGTAATAATAGACACAGCTGAAGACTGTATTTTTGTAATATAATGTACAATAGCATACAGCAAAATTCAATATTACACAGTAAAAGTAACTCCAACAGTACCTTAGGCATGTTAGACAGAGTCATGTAGTCAGGTTTTCTGCTGATTTTAACCAGAAAAGTTGCTTTGAAAGAAGGTTCATCAAAACAGGGGAAGGCCTTCCTTGCTGATAGAGGCTCAAACTGGGTAGCAGCAAGGACCCTAAGAAAAATATGGAGATCAGCTTGATTATTTTGGCAGTGCAATTACATAAATACATTGCACGAATTTAAAAGGTTTTTAATATATGTTTTTTAATTGTCATCTTCAAATTATGATCAGATAAACTTAAGACATGTCAGAAAGTCAGATCTCAGCAGCAAGTGTTTCAGTAAGAGGTCACATTAGTAGTAGAAGTAATATTCACAATACCTTTTGTTTCCATCTTTGTCACTGTAAGAACTATTGTAGAAACCATCGTAGGTGTGAGAGAGATTGGCAGAGTAGTCAAGGGTCAAAACACACTGCTGGCCTGCCTTCAGCTCCTCTGAGAACTTAACTGCTATTTGCTGTTGCGGTTTGTACTCAAGTACAGTCACATCAGTGGCCTTCCCATCACCCAGCTGGAGCAAAAGGAATATTCATATTATTAATCTTCTTACAATTTCAGCAGTTGCATAATAACCACCTAGTTTCACTGTTCAAGTACATTCAATTGGGTGTCATTCTGTTCAACTATATGCAAACAGATAAATCTCTGTTTACCATTCTGTATGTTGACAAGGAGACATCAACATCACTACTCAAAGTCCTTTCACACCAGTACAATGCAAAACTACAGTGCATAAAAACAGAACATCTGCAAAGGCATTTGTGCATACTGCACTGGATTCAAATGATCTACATTGTCATGTTCCATTTTTATTCAAACAACTTTTACTGTAAGAAAGGAAACTACAGAAAAGCAGTAGGTGTTTCAGAAGGGTTCACAAATCCCAGGAGTTTCAGATGATCTCTGAGTTCTGCTTATACCAGTCACTTCCGGTAATTTCAGAACATAATAATTCAGATTTTGTTTTGTTAACTGCCTTTTGTAATCCAATATGATATTGTTGGATTTGTGGTGGTCAAGTAACGCAATGCCTCAGACATGTCTGACCCCAGTGAAGGTAAGGTAAGAGTCTAATAGCATAGAGTCTTTTGGTGTGTCCAACTAATATTGTAGAAAGTGTATGGACTGCTAAGGACGGGCTTTATGCAATAACTGATAACATCACATAGAACAAAGGATGTGAGTCATGAAATCGATATTTTTTCGCCACCATAATTTCCTGCAGTGGTGAACAAGCTTTCAGTTTTTATAAATGTCAGTTCAAAAGTATTGAATGAAAATCTATACTTGCTATGAAAATACTTCTACACACAAACACATTAAATACTAAATCTGTTACAGACTCACCTTGAAGGTAGCTTTGGTAATGTTGAGATTAGCACTGTGCAGGACAATACGCTTGGTGTCATGACGCACAGTCATAGTGATAACGGTGGTGCCAGTGAATGTCATTTTGTCGAGGTCAGGGTTCAAGGTGAGCTCATAGCTGAGAGGTTGAATGCTTTGAGGCAGCCGTAGCAGTGCCCAAGGAAATATTTCACCATTGGTGGAAATAGGATAGACTGGCTCAGCAGGACTGGTCTGTTTACGGCAACCTGACTGAAGAGGAAGACAGGGTGAAAAGCAAAAGAATGGGTATGTGACTGAGTACCACATATTTATGAGTCCAAACATGCTAACAAAACACATTCAGCTAACTAATGAAGAGTTTTCTTTACCTTGGTGAAGGTGCATTCGGGTAAAAAGCATAGTACCATGGTCATAGACGCCACTATTACCAGGAACAGCACACATACAACCAATGTACGCGCTGAGGGTCGTGAACATGACCTGAAATCAAAGATAGCTTAACATTAGTGACTGATTTATAGTAAGAGTACAATAAAGTAGTACAGTCAGCTGGGGTTGCTATACAGAAGCAACATTTCTGTCTAACTTTACTTTGCAGGATAATTCCCACAAATGATGCCTGCACTGTCACCGACATACAGTATGTGTGTTCTTTATCTACATAACGTGGGAACGGAAGCAAAATCTTCAATATAAGACACGTTGGAAGATGAACAGTCAACGAGCTATCATTTAAGCCACTATGAAAAAGCTTTAATAGTGTGCAGCTGCACAGTTATAACTAACATTTATTTTGCCTTCTGCAAACAGTTAATAGTTGCTACTGTTTTCTGCTAATACAACTGCAATCCTCAAACACTATACTGATGGTTATGTATAAATGATAAATTACAGACATTATAATGCAAATCTTGTAAAACAATTTCCACAGTACTTTGAAAGCAGTAGCAGTTCAAAGATGCATTGCTCTACAAATTCACATTCAGGCTTAGATTGTTATAAAACTGACAATAAAGAATACTCACAATAACTTCTACAATTGCAAATTTAGCTCAATGGAAATTTAAGAAAACACATTTCATTGATCTATGTAACCAAATTCAATAACACATTACCTGGAAGTGACAAAGCATTTCACACATACTGTACAGCATCCCATAAGGTGACTTTTTTTTTTAGGTGTATTACCTGGGTGGGGATTGTCTGGTATAAGGAGAGGAAGCAGATCTGTGAGCTGAGCTACGATTCATGAAGGACAT
Source organism: Ostorhinchus rueppellii (assembly GCA_030068375.1). NCBI lineage: Eukaryota > Metazoa > Chordata > Actinopteri > Kurtiformes > Apogonidae > Ostorhinchus > Ostorhinchus rueppellii. Next base: position 4,781 of record JAQQZY010040863.1, on the reverse strand, counting down.
GCCAAGGAGACGGGCCGAAGACTCACAATCCTCCTCATCCTCATCCATGTCATTCTCTCCGAGGCCTCGCACCAGCAGCCGTGAGCTCCGAGGTTCATACACCACCTCATCTGGGTCAAGAGCTGGAAACGTCTGCAGAGGACACATACAGTATACACTGATATTCTACAGGGAAGCTGAGCAAGGTAGTGTTACCTAAAAGACAGTTTAACTCTTTACAGAGGCAGGAAAGGAGCTCTGGATAAAAAAAAGGACATGTATCATACAGAGAATGATGACAGGGAAGCATTTCTGTTTATTTACAATAAATTAAGAAACACGTTAACATAAAAGATGGATGGTTGAGTGTGCAGTAGGGGGGTTATGAGGTGTCACATGGCTCTTATTGGTGAAATGGGTCATTTCAGCTCACTTCTAAAAACTGACACAACATACAGAGACAGAGAAGATAAAAGATGACCTTTTGCTAATAATACATCTCAGAAGCTCCAACAAACAAAACAAACAAACAAAAAAATCAGTGAAAGAAAAAGCACATTATCCACAAATGTTGGTTCCTCTGTAATTAACTGATTCTTATTTCCCAATCATTTCTTTTTATCAGTTTGACCAATGAAAGCAGGTGCAACCGCATATACTATGTGGTGCAAATAATCTTTGACAATTAAGCATATTATGGAGTTTCTGTAGGTTTTCAGTCATTTGGATCATGTAAGTACTTACATACTGGCATTCTTTTTTGGTTTTTGAAGGCTTTTCACATCATATTCAAGATGTTTTCTCAGTTGCAATGAACTGGTTGAAAGTACAATGTATTTCATCTCTGTGCAATTACTTACAGAGATGATACAGGTCATTACCCACCAAAAATCACCTAATTTAGGTGTAAAACTGCCTAGACACCAATGTCAAAAAAGCAGTGCATGTAGCTGATGAATGGGGTCCTTGATCCCAATCCTTTTCATGAGAAGGTTGTTCCAGTTTATCATAAACAAATTGGTCAGGGTCCTGACAAGAGGCACTGACCTTCCTGTACAATGCCATGATGGAACAGATGTTTATTCTTTACATCAATTAAACAACTACTATTTCTATTTATATAGGTATCTATCAGACAACACCACATGACTCTGCTTGTGTTTTGATGTTTTTTTTTTCTGTAAGTGAATATTTTAGACAAAAACACCTACAATTCCCTGCATTTCAGTTAGAATTGAGGAAGCCTCTTAAATGGAACGTGAAACAGCTGGAGAAACCAAAAAGCAGTTGAGTTTCCTTCTATTTATCTATTAGAATTATATTATGACATTATCTTGTAAAAGATTAACACCCTCCATGCATGGACACAAGTCAAGCAAAAGTACCGGAAAGGCTGTTGAATCTTTAGCTAAGTCGACAACATCAGGCTCCTCTTCAAACATGCTGTTCTCAATCATGTTCCTTGGCAGGTTAGCACGATCTAGAACATACAGAGGAACAGAAATAAGGTAGAAGATCCTAAAAAGAGGAAGTGAGAGAGGGGAAAACAGTCAACACAAACTACTCTGTTTCACGCAATAACACTTGTTTGGTATGTTAATAGTGTAAAATGTATTGTGTTGTTGAATGTTTAAAGCGCTAATAGAGAATTGTAGCATAAAGCCAGCAGAAAACACAAAGAGTTGTTATTTTCTCTGAATACGAAGGCAACTTGAAGCCACATCTTACAAAGTAGGGTGTCTTCAGTTTCTTGTTAGTAAGCCACCTACAATATTTCCTGGTTGTTTGACCTAGATAAAAAAAAGCTTATTATGCCAGAAAGATTTCTGCTTGTACCATAAATAAGGTATTATGACACCTGTTAACACAAAAACCTCATTGTAGTTCCCTCACAGCTCATCCATTTACCTGCACTGAACCAATAATACCCTAAAACTTGCACAAGGAGTATCCATCAGCAGCCCATGTTTTACTACAGGTTAAATAATCTGCATTTCCACAAATAAAACTGTTACTCCAGAATGAGGAGAAGCATTGTGTTGTTTTACTCAGGGCATGTGATTCTCTAGCAGGAAATTACTGTTGAAACAATCAGGGATATGTTTAACTTCTTAATTCAATAATAATGAAAGCAGTAAAAATGCTTAAGTCTCCCATTCTGCCTCCCATTCCTGTCATGTTTTACATGATGTGAACAAGACATTTTCAGTTTTAGTTTGAAAAGATTTTAAGGGAAAAGCACAAAAAAACAGGGAAGTACCTATAGGGTTCTATGTTCGTGGTGACAGTGACAGTAAAAATTGAGCTTATACTTCGCAAAATAAGTACCAAAAATACACACAAGGTAAACTCATCTGTTCTTTACAGTTTTTGTATATGAATGTATGAGCCATCATTGTATCTGTCTAATCATCATTGCTGTGATACGAATGCTATTAATACACTGTGAGCTAAGTAGTTGGTAATGCGCAATATCAAGAAGAGGATATGATAAAAATAAGACCACATTAAACTTCATAGACATCTCTCTTTGAATAGCTATGCCAGGTTGTAAGGGAATAATAATGACAGTTATTATAGAAAACTACGATGTAACGGTTTACAGTGAGACAACAATTAGCACCTTTGGCAACTTGGAATAAGTAGTAAGTCATGTACTTTTGTCAAGGTTGGATGTAAATACAACAATAACACATATTATCAGCTGACTGTGCTCTGAAGTGTTTACTGAAAACATGTACAAGACAAGCATAGAGTCTCACAAATAGAGTTAAATATACTGTATGTGTTTAAGATTCTTACTCTGAAACACAACGTTCTTATCAATAGACCATGAAAGAGACAGTATGGGAAGGAAGTGTCTGCTAATGCTTTCTCATAGTTCTCTGATTAAAATATGGTTGCAAAATCTGAGTTAGTGCTGTCAAACTACAACTAAGCATTTAGCAAAAAAGGAAGTCACAACACAGTGATTTGGTGGTTACTTCTTTCAAATCAAAGGCTGTTACACAAGACAACAATACAACTACAGTAGAACACTGAGCTGTCCCGAAAGCTGTTAAAATGTTATGCACAAGGCTTTTTGTTTGCTTTAATAAAGCCTGAACGCATAACAGTGGTTATAAAGCAGCTGGCACGCTTGTATTAAACAAACAATGCTGCTCTGATAACAGGCAATTTGGAAAAGATATGTCGATCCCAATGGGGCTTTATCTTCATCTAAAAAAGGTTAAATAAATAATAATAAAGAAAGAAACATGGGCATAGAGAGTGGTTTAATGTGTGACACAACAGATATTCAATACTCAGTTGTTGAAGTTCTTCGGTTGAAACAAAACGAAAGTATTACGTATATAAACAACAAGATGAACACAGTTTGTTGTGTGCTTCAAGGAACTGTAATTTAGAGTAAAATATTTCACGACTGCGGGATTGTCAGCACTGGCGTTACCTCGTGAAAATCTCGATCAAAATATAAGCAGCTTCTCATAAAAACAAAAACACAGCTTCCATTTAACTGGTCAAAAGTCAGATACAATCCCCTCAACATGCGTCCTCGAATGAAAGTCACGTCCAGTGAAGCTGCAGCTAATGTCATGTTAGTTATTAGCTGGCCTGCTTCTGTTAGCTTCATGTTACTACTTACCATCTTCTTTCCTTACCTGCACTGTTGCTGTCAAATGGATCCATTGTTGGTTATCTCAAATAGCTTCCGGCGTCCAATATAAGGTACCCTCTACACGTTTCGGCTGCTTCACAGGCGTAATGTTGAAGGAGCTGGACACTGTCTACCGCAGGCTATCGGCTATCGGACGCTCACAATAAATAGCAGCCTATTCTCACTCCACAGACGTTAGCTACGTACTAGCTAGCATGGAACTAGCCAACTTCTGACAACTGTAACTGACTGAAAGGCATTCATTAGGCTAACTGGTTGATTTAAGCAACTTTATCCTACATAGCTGCTGCTTAAACTATAGAATAAATACAACAGAAATGGCCCCGAATCACAGAAAAACAGAAAATGTAAACAAATGCAATTCTAAGAGGCTTGACAAACTAACGAAGACCAAATGACACTTTCCTGCTTCACGGACCAGTTGTTGACAGTCTCTCCTTTGCTGATATCCCATTGGACAGTGCTATAAGGGGCGTGGTCATATCGCAAAGCAGATATATGCGCACATACATATTTTGTCCTGTGAAGTCAACATGTATTTCACTAAATCTCAATAAATGGATTTTCTAAGGCCTATATATATATATATATATATATATATATATATATATATATATAATATTATTCACAGATATATTCACGAGAACTCTAAAGGAACTGGTCTCCATCATGGACAGTGATGAACACCCTCTCCATCACACACTGGACAGACTCCAGAGTACCTTCTCCAACAGACTGTTTGAACTCCACTATTGAAAAGACAGATATAGGAAATCTTACCTACCTCATTTCATCACAATATATCAGAAGCTCACCTCTGCTTGATTTTTAAATCCAGTCATATACCTATTTCCACTATCACTTTATCGTTATTCAAGCAACAATTCTATTTGACTTTGCCATCCATTTTTGTTTTAACAGTTTTCTCCTTATTCTTGGGATTTATTATGTATAGTGTGTTTACTCTTGTTTCTATTTTTATTTGTATATCCTATACTACTGTGTGTCATGCTACTGCACTATAATTTCCCAGTTTGATATCAATGATGTCTATCTATCTATCTATCTATCTATCTATCTATCTATCTATCTATCTATCTATCTATCTATCTATCTATCTATC
>JAQQZY010040855.1:0-10844 GCA_030068375.1 Ostorhinchus rueppellii | reverse complement strand
TTCCTTAATGTCTGGTGACACATCAGGACCATTTTATGATTACTTTAGATACATTTCCTGCATACTGCACCTTTAAATATTGTTATCAAAAGTGTTCTTACCATCTTTAAGCAATACAGACAATATGAGTGTGAAGCTGATTCACCTAAAACATCCAAGAGTAAAAATACACCAAAGATAAAAGACTAGAAATGGACCTTAGAGGTTCATTTATCATGAGGTTTATAGTTAAGTGACAGTGGATCGAATGCAGCAGGTACATTAAATACTGCATTTGATTACCTTAAACACTATATTTCCTCTGACTCTGGTTGGTCATTTTGTTGGTACCCCTCATTTCTAGGTTCAGTGTTTTTGCTCTTATTCTAACTCCTAAAATAAATCTGCAATCAAAATATGCAAATTAGAGGTATTCTGTATGACACCTATTCTGTAGGTGAAAAACTACCTAAATAAATATACATGTACAATAAAATGAGTAGCTGTAAATGTACTAAAGTACTGTGAATGTGAGTCAGGACCTGTAGACCACCTGCAGAGGATTACTAGTGAAATGCTGCTGTAGCGAGTACAGAGCGTTCTCCGTCCCACCTGTTGCATGTCTCCCAGTGTGATGGGCTGGGTCTGGTAGCGGGCGTTGGACCTGCGCTGCCGAGTGTCCCCCCTGGTCCGGGTGACCCTGGAGGGAGGCTGAGCCAGTCGGTTGAACAGCGCCATCTTCTCTGCCAGGCTGAGGGTGCAGAGGTCCGGCTCCTCTTGGCCCTGGCTCTCTTTCTGGTTCTGGGTCCTGTGTTCCATGGCTGGAGGCTGCCTGGAGCTTTGAGCCTCCCGGGCCTGCTGGGAGGATGCCTGCAGACTGAGAGGAGGGCAAAGAGGTAGGAGAGAGGAAGGCCTCAGGTAAGGACGGAGGAAGCACATGCAAAATGGAAGGTGACATGCAGCAGCACCGGGGTGGTGTGTGCATCCAGCAAGCACTATCACTATCAATTCAGTGTCTTTATCCTCAGATCATAACTGTCTCACTCATGTGCAAATGGACCAAGGTCTGTGGACCCGCTGAATCCATGTGATTTTTTTCTAACAGGGGTCTGGGATACAAAAATACACCGACTAATGTCAGAATATACACTGAACAAAAACAGAAACACAACAGTGTCTGGTGTGACCACCATGTGCCTCAGTCCAACACAGCCCTTCATAGAGTTGATCCAGTTGTTGTTGGTGGTCTGGAATGTTGGTCCACTCCTCTTCAATGGTTGGGCCCAGTTGGTGGATATTACCAGGAACTGGAACACGTATTCACTGATCCAGAACACCCCAAACTGACTCAGTGGGTCACATGTCCACTGAGTATGGTGGCCATGCAAGAACTGGGATGGTTTCAGCTTCCAGGAACTGTGTCCAGATCCTTCACTTTGGGGCTGTGGATTATCATGGTCCAACATGAGGAGATGGTGGTGATGAACAGCACAACAATGGACCTGAGGATCTGGACCCAGAATCTGTGTGTATTCAACAGGACTTCAATAAAATACACCTGTGGTGGTTGACTATAACATAGGCCTGTCCATACCAGAACCACCATGGACCACCATAACCCACCATGGACCACCTTACCTCCATCATGGGCCACCATGGACCACCACAACCCACCATAGACCACCATAACCCCATCATGGTCCACTCTATTCCCTATGGTGACATCATCCAACCACTCACCCACACCACATCATCCACATTGTCTGCCATCAAATGGGACCATTTGCTCACTCAAGTCAGTTAGGAGGACAAACTGCAGTCAGGTGGAGACCCTGATGAGGGTGATGGGCTTGTAGATGAGCTCAAACAGATTGTTGCAGCAGTTGTTCAGGTGGATGGTCTCAGACCATCTTGTAGGCAAAGATGCTGGATGTGGAGGTCCTGGGCTGGTGTGGTTCCACATGGTGTGTGGTTGTGAGGCTGGTTGGATGGACTGCCAAATTCTCTGAAACACCTTTGGAGACAGTTTATGGTAGAGAAATGAACATTCAATTGGCGGCCAAAAGCTGTGGCAGATGTTCCTGCACTCAGCAGGACCACTGCACGCTCCCTCAAAACTTGAGTCCATGTGCTGTGATGAAACTGAACATTTTACAGTGGCCTTTTATAGTGTCCATCCTAAGGCCCTCCTGTGCATTAATCCTGCTGTCTGATCAGCATCTGGATCTGCCACATCTGTGAGGTGGATGGACCATCAGTACTCACTAACACAGATTCACACAGATTATGAACAATGTTTGACAGAGATAGGCCTTTGGTGAACAGAGAAAAAGTTTAAGATCTGTGCGTTTAGCTCATGAAAAATGGGGGAAAAACTGAAGCATTGGGTTTATGTTTTTGTTCAGTGTAGTTTTATATGATGGGATAAATATCCGTGCATTGGTTCATTTGGTTTAAATTCTTATCTTTGTTTCCTAAATGACTCAGAGATGGTTTGGACTGAATTTTTTTTTTATCAACTTTAAACTTTTTTTTATCCATGACTCTGATTTTAAATGTTCTTTCATGTCCATAATATTTTTCCGGCTCTGACTGTAAATAATAGTTTTCTTCCACATGTAACTATCTACTCTCATCACGTCTGACTGAGGAAGAAACATCTACCATTAAACTGTGGTGAAATATTGATGTTTCTAAATGATATGGACATAAATATTGGGACATGTCTATAGCTGTCAGATGTCCTGTTCATGAGGATCTGACACAGAAACAGCAATAATTATAGTCAAACCGATATTTATTCCATTTTAAAACTGTAGATGTCTTAATTTGTCGTCCCACTCTTTAAAAGTGGCGCAGGCTCTGACACCAACTGCTACAGGCCTATTTCCATCCTGTCGTGTCTGGCCAAGGCCAAATGCACAGTTGTAAAGAGGATGTGCTCTTCATTCATTCACTTCAAAACAAATGCACGCCTTGGCCATAGTTCTGCCCTTATGACAGCAGGTGCTAGTGCTCATGGGAGGCAGAGTCTTTCTTCCCTAAAGACACCACCAATTCCAGCCAAAGGTGTCACTGTAATCCCCTTTAAACAAATCCTCTGTTCAGGACCTTTAAATAATTATATACAATTGTTTTGCATCCCAGACCTGTTAAAAAAGGAACACCTGGATTTAACGGGTCCACAGACTTTGGTCCATATAATGCAGGGGTGTCTAACTCATTTTAGTTCACGAGCCATATTCCCCCCAACTTGACCTCAAGTGGGCCGGACCAGTAAAATAATAACAGTGAAAAAATGTACAATTATATTATGAGAATGTTTACATCTACAGATTTTCTGAAAAAATCTGAATATGAAATGTATTAAGAATAACAAGTGCAATTTTAACAATATTCTGCCTTAATTGATGAGTTTATCATTTACACATGTGCATTATGACTATTACACACAAAACATTTAATAACAGGCAGAATATTAGTAAAATTGCATAAACTCCTCTTAAGACATTTCAAACGGCTCATTTGTTCAGGTTATTCAGATTTTTTTTGTAAAACGATAGTTTGTTAATGTAAACATTTTCATGTAATTTTACTTTTGTACTATAAAGGAAAGAGAACATTTGAAGTTGTCATTATTTATAGGATATTCTAATAGTATTCTACTGGTCTGACCCGCTTTAGATCATATTAGTCTGTATGTGGAACCTGAATTAAAAGGATTTTGACATCATTGATTGTTTATATCTTCAGTGTAAGTTCTGTATGTCACAAATTCATCCCACGGGCCAGATTGGACCCTTTAGCGGGCCAGATTTGGCCCCTGGGCCACATGTTTGACACCTGTGATATAATGTATGACTATGGCACTTATGAGGATAACAATATACACAATAATACACTTACACACATGCAGAGCCCATTTCTATTCCATTTTTAAGGTCATGTAGTTTCCTCCAGTCACACAGGAGGGCACCAAATGATACGGAGCCCATTATTTGGCTGCGTTTGTGTCCCACTGACATGGTTAACCAAACATTCTCCCACATGTGAGCGGGCACATTCAAGTTTCAGTGGTGTTAGTCACACTGTGGCTCGTCAGGACGCCACCATTCAGTCTGTGTACCTGGACTGTGGGAAAGTGCTGGAAACTACGGTGGGGCTATGGAGATGCGCTACAGCGCTGTGGACGGTGGTCGTTTGAGGGACGTGAGCGGGGACGCTACAGCGGAAGGACAGTCACACACATACACAACAGTGACAGAGTCAAAACCAGAGCAATTACAGCTACAACACACAGATATAAAGCACAGGGAGGAAGAGAGAGGGTAAATCACAAAGACTGACAAGGTTTCATTTCAACATACAAGGGTCTTTCCATGAAACTGGGTTTATTTTAGTATCTGTCACTTTTCCAGCTTTGTAGACCCAATAATAAAAGGACACATTTACCCCAGGACGGACCTAATGATGACCTCAGATAAATTAAAATCATTATACTCTTATTCTGAGCCATCCCATAATTAATGACTTTTTATTTTTAATCAAATATTGGGTCCAAAAATAGGACCCAAATGTGGACATTAAACCTCCCTAGATGTCAGCACATTAGATGTGAAAACGCGTGTAAATGTTCTTCTATAGCAGGGGTGTCAAAGTCATTTTAGTTCAGGGGCCACATACATACAACCTAATATGGTATAAAGTGGGCCGGACCAGTACAAAAAAATTGTAAATACGAGGATAAGAAATTTTGAGTGAAAAAAAAAGTCAAATTCCGAAATGAAATTGTTTACATCTAGAAATTATACTCGAATACAACATGAACAAATATGAACAACCTGAAAATTCTTCACAACTTAGACATAACAGTGGCTCTACAAATACACAAAACATTAAATAACAGGCAAAATATTATTAAAATTCCACATGCTTCTATTAAGAGACTTCAGGTTATTCACTTTTTTTAAAATAAAAGGTTAATCAGCAAATGTAAACATTTTTGTGTTTTTTTTGTGTTTTTTTATTCTTTTATTTTTATTTTTAAAGTAAAACAAAGAGAAAAATTTGCACTAATTCAGTGTTCTGGTCTGTTTTTGTTGGTTGAAATCACATCCTGTTCAGATGGCAGGATTGTCACTGGTGGGTCCAGGGTCTGGTTCTGGTTCTGGTGTTGGATGTGCTGCTGTAGCAGTAGAATTGTGTCTGTTCATTGTTTATCTGTGTATCTCTACTTCACGCTGAGGAATGACCTTTTCCACATTATTAACTGTTTCCCAGTTTCACCTATAAGTGTCGCCAAAGGTTCTAAAACACTAGAAACGTGCGTACGTCAGCTGTGGAGTTGGCGTGAAGCAGCGCACATTTCCACGGTCAGTTCAGTCTTTGTACGTCTGGACGTGAACGTGGAAAAGGGCGTTCACATGGTTTTTAGGCGTATGTACCCTTTGTACATGAGGCCCCAGGTGTCTGCATTTTATGTGCATTTATGGATGAGCGTCAAATAAATGTGTTTTATCTGACATATAGTTTGTGTTTTATCTCAGTAAATATTTATTTGTCAAACAGAGCCGAAGTGCTTCCAAACCTGCTCCAGAACATTAGTTTACATGTGCTCTACATCTGGTGGTCCTGCTTTTAGGACCAGTTTCACAGAAACACCCACATGGAAAGTTACAAAGAGAAATGAAATTTGGAAGCATTCTTAGAATCAAAAGGATGGAACAGGGTTCAGGTTGTGGTGCCAAGTACAAACCATTGGATTTGTAAATCAGCGGCAGAATTAGTGCATCATGTTTTTTAGTTGGATGCCAGAAAAACCCGAATGAAGATACTGTATGTGTTTGTCACCAATCTGTAGGTGGAACAACAACTGAGATCTGAAAGTGAAGCCAGTGGAAATATCTGCAAGTGCAAAGAAGAAACGAGCTTCCATAGAGAGGCATAAGAAAACGAACCGTACAAGTATCAGACTGGAACCAAAATATAAAGATGATCTAAATGTAAAGGTTACAAATGAATAAAAAGATACGCATAAATATACAAGGTTTACACAAAGAAACATTCTTCAAAATAACAATTCAAACTGTAGCTCCTGCTGAAGGACCAGGTCCAGTGGATCCAACATTAAACCGACTTCTGGTGTCGACTCAGATGTTCAACCCAAACCTTCATGTTGCTTTTGCTATTCTTGTGACGAAACAGTTTCTCGACTGGATCACACGTATAAATCGAGACACATTTCTGATCAATGATGATATTTATTTAAGTACTTCATTCCGACCCCTTAGTAAATGTCTTTTGGTAAATGCGTCCTGTTCTGACAGGATTCTACAGTAAACAGTCTGGTCTGACGTGGGGGTTGATTGACAGGTAACATTCATCGTTTCCTGTCGGAGTCATACAGTTGAACTTTGTCAGGAAAAAAATGTTAATTTTCTGTGATTCATTAATTATACTAACAAGACCATTGAAGTATTTTGTTGTACAAATGTTTCATGATATTTACAGTTAACTTTATAACAATCAGGCCTGCCGTCTACATTCACGCTAGCTTTAACACAGTAACAAGTGAATTCTCTGACCGCTAGCCTTCTATTTAGGCCAGCTAGCTTGAAAAATGTATGTTTTTGTAATAAAATGACATGAAATAACATCAACTTCACAAAAATCTATAAGTACCAAGAAATTGAAATGACTGCAGTGTTTAGTAGTTGTTTATGGGTTTGTAACTGTTAGCATTAGCCTGGGGAGATTCTTTCACAGCTCTGCCCTTAAAATATAGTCACTTCTGGTTCCAGATCATCAAGATGTCCACAGACAGATCCACCAGCCAAGCGGTGAAATCACGCTAGCGATGTCCACTCCTTTAATCGAATCGATGTGTCTGGCGGTCATTTAGGCGGGAAGGCTAACTGCATGCGGATTTACCTCAACATTAAACATAAAGCATCATGGAGAAACTTACGTGGCAGCGATGACGACTTCCTCGGTTGTGACCGGCTGGGTCCTGGAGCGGTCCTGAGTCCGTCTTAGCCTCCGGTCCACAGCGGCGTTCCTGGACCGAGGCTTAGGGGCGCCACCATCCACGCTCTTTTCCAGTTCCTGAGAAGGTTAGATCAGAGTTGTCAAAGTCCTTTTGGTTCAGGGGCCGTATTTAGCCCAAATAAAGCTCAAGCATGCCGGACCAGTTAAATAATGACATAATAACAAGTCCAAGTGTTTGTCTTTGTTTTGGTCCCAAAAGCACCTTGTTAAATTCCACAAATATTTATATTTTACAAAAAAGATGTGAATAATCTGAAGAAAGTGAAATTTCATTCGAAAAATTAGAGCAATTTGATCAATATTATGCCTCAAGTTATTATTTATACGTGTACATTTACACACAATGTTACACAAATATTTGGTAACAGGGAGAATATTGTTTAAAAATTTGGAGTTTGTAATGAAAATATGAAATATTTATGTGACATTACATCTCAGCTTATTATTAACACAACTTGCAGATTAGAGTGGACCTACAAACACACCAAACATTTAGTAACAGACAGACTATGAAACGGCATATTTCAGATTGTTCATATTTGTGCTTGTATTTTATTGTGAAAGGCTAGTGTGTAAATGTAAACATTTTCATGGTGTAATGATATTTTTACCTCCGCCAAGGAAGTTATGTTTTTGCTGTCGTTTGTCTGTTTGTCTGTCTGTTTGCAAGATAACTCCAAAAGTTATGGAGCGATTTTGATTAAATTTTCAGGACATGTCCGCTCTGGGTCAAGGAAGACGTGATTAAACTTTGGAGGTGATCCAGATCACCGTCTGGATCCAGGAAGTTTTTTAAAGAGATTCTTTTATCAATGCGATAGGGCATGGTGGAGCAGAGTTGATTATGAGGTCATTCAGCACCATCTAGTGGAGGAAAGTACAAACACTACCTTGGCAGATGTCACTCTCCGAGTGCTTTTCTAGTTTCACTTACATGTTGTGAAAAGAAAATGTATAAATGTCAGTATTTCTAAGTTATTATGTTATTTTACTTGCGATCACATCAGTGTGTTTGTGGAAGCTGAACTAACAGGATTTGGATGACCATGACTGTTCACATCTTCAGTGTAAATTTTGGACTTTCATCCCAGGGGCTGATTGGACCCCTTGGCGGGCTGGATTTGGCCCGCAGGCCGCATGTTTGACTCCTCTGGGTCAGATGAATGTGATGGTGTTTCATCACTGACACGATACTCCCATCATTATCTGATGACTGGAGTTATCGGATGATTATTGATCATGTAAACAGGATAATCTGATCGGCTTTATCCCATAACAACAGTTATCTGATTAGGAGCAATCAGATTAATACACAGATTTCTCCCCAATACTCCGTTGTCTTCATGCATGTATACAGGGGAATCTGATTTAATTATTATTAATTTTGGTTTTACATCTGTGCTTGTGTAAAAAAAAAACAAAAAAAAAACAAAAAAAAAACATCATATAAAACATAAATAATGCAGCGACACAATAAGCCAAAAGAAAAATGAAAAAAAAAGGATAGCAGCAACATGTGACCTATTTTGTAGCCCTCCCATTTTTCGTTCCTCCTACATTAGGCCAGCTAACACTGACATCGTACATGTTACCAAGGACAACAAGACAAAACCAGATGTTTTGAAAATGACATGAAGTGTATGTCTTACAACAGAACATACGTACATACTCTGAAAGAAATCAAATAATGGACTGAAACATGTAAACCAGAGTTTTCCATCATCACATTTCTGAAGTGCATGTAAACGCATCACATCTGATTATGCTAATTATCAGACTAGTCCCAGTTATGGGATTTGTATGGTCATGTAAACAGGCTCGGTGACAGACTGATTCGTCAGGAGTTTCCCCGACTAAGGTGCATTTGTGTCATTAATCCTGCTGAGCCGAGTCAAAAGACCAGAAAGAAATGAATGCATTAAGTGAACAGAGTTTGGGCTTCTCATTGTTTCAGTCAAAATTGACATTATTTTAGATTAAATTAAATGAGATTAAATTGATCCTACAAGAGTGGAATTCACTGGCAGCAAGACAAGTGCAAGAAAAGTGTATGAAGCTAATAATAATAATAATAATAATAATAATAATAATAATAATAATAATCTCTACAGACTGTGTGCATATTTACATCAGAGTGCAGTTGCTAAAGTCAGTCGGTGCAGGTGACACAGGTTTCTACAGTTGGACACGTTGGACCGGATCTTCCAGGGGGTGTTCACCACTGGATTATATTAGTGTTGAAGCTCAGAGCAGGTTCAAACTCACCTTGAACAGGGAGCGCTTGGCTGCTACACTCAGCTTGGCCCGATCATCCAGCTTTTCTTCATCAGCTACAGACACAGAATAAATGCATTAGGAACTCTAGACAACTTTATTAAATGAGAACTGAAAGAGGCCAAAAAATAAACAGGAACAAGATCTGTGAAAATAATGATGCCAGTGATATAGTTCATCTTATTGTAGCTTAGGTTTGAACAGAGCTTTTTTTTTCTCTTTTTACCAAAAAGCCTCACAAATGCATGAAGTGTTGTTCTAGACCCGGGGTGTCCTCCAGGTCTACTGTCCTGTATGCTTTAGAGGTTTCCTCCTCCACTCCACCCGACGTGGATCGGGTTCTTCTCGATCATAGGCTGATCATTTGGATCAGATACGTTTTTAAGGTTTGATTCATCGTTTTTGAGTTTCACCTTATTTTCGTCTGGCTGTGTCACTTTTAGGCTTTTGCTGTACCTCACTTCTATTTCCAAGCACATCTTTCATTCTGGATTCACTCGTCTATTAAACTCATAGTAGTGATTTGACATTTGTTGGGAAGATTATCAATAGACCAACAACAATTTGGATCCCGATTCCTTTGCGTTATCATGACTCTTATAGATAAGACTGGATCTGCTAATTCACTGCTCCAAAACAAACATGTCATTTGTGTTGAGACAGCCCACTCCAACCCTATGGTCATACAGCCCTCGGGTTAGAGGACTTCACAAAGACAAACAACCAACCCTGTGGCTGGCGTCATGGTGGAGACTATGCAGAGTTCAACAGGTGTGAGCACACACACACAGGACATATGACATCACTAAACAGCTATTCCCTGTGATGGACGCCACCATGCTGAGCTCAGCTCCTCTGATCTGGCTCTGTAATGCATCTCTGACTGACTTTGTTCTTATAAGAAGCAGATACGAGGTTTCTGCCGTCAGCGGAGCGCTAGTGTAATGACTCCACAAACTCCACTTCTGAATGTTTTGCTTCACTGTTACAAATATCAGAGCAGTGAGTCATGTGTCCTCCACCTCATGCCTATTCTCAGAGCTGTGATCCAAAGACACTGGAAACTCACACTGTGTTCATTGGTGCTTGGATTTACTCTGAAGCGCTACGTGTCAGTCATGTTGTTTTCTTTGGTCCATTTATGCACAGACACAATATTTCATTAGTGTGTGATAGAGTATAGACCTGAATTTAATGTCCAACCTGTCCTATAGGGACTGCAGGTACTGACAGTAAATAGTGATGAAACGTATGGTTTTCATAAATATGTGTGTCCAGGTGGAAACAGGAAACCTGGGTTCAACGGTGTCATACGTATGCCACACCTATATGTGGTGCTGTACTCTGACACAGCGCCTATGGCAGGATACACTCAAACCACAGGAGAATGCACTGAGCATGTGCAGGAGGTTCCATCCACAGAGATAAATACACACGAGAGGGGGCGTGGTCAGTGGTTCCCTCAAACTGAAACGTCCAACTGTGGCGGCCATCTTGGTACAGGAAGCTAAGCCCCGCCCCCTTATGAAAATCTCCACATGGCA
>JAQQZY010040815.1:0-10846 GCA_030068375.1 Ostorhinchus rueppellii | reverse complement strand
GGTTTCTGTAAATTGGCTTCTGAGTCTGGTTCCAGCAGCTCTATTTGTAAAGTGTCATGAGATAACTTTGTTATGATTTGGCACTATATAAATATATTTTGATTTGATTCCGCCAAATTTGATCTGAAGTGGGCCAAACTAGTAAAATAATAACATAAGAATATATAAATAATGTCAACCCCAACCTTTTCTCTGTGTTTTAGTGAAAAAAGTAATACACAAAACATTTAGTAACAGGCAGAATGTTGTTAAAATTGTACTTACTCCTCTTAAGACATTTCAGGTTTTTGCTAAATTATACTTTATTTTAGTGTAAATACATGAAAATGTTTACATTTACAAAGACAAAACTTTGAGGTTGTCATTATTTATATGTTACTATGATAGTATTTTACTTTTCTGACCTACTTGAGATTGAATTGGTCTGAATGTAAAAGGATTGTTCATATATAGTGTCATTTTTTATTTGACAAATTCATCCCAAGGGCTGAAGTGGACCCTTTGGTGGGCCAGATTTGGCCCCCGGGCCGGATGTTTGTTACCTGTGCTCTAACCTAGTGGTTCTCACTGGGATGAAAAGATTATCAGATACATATTGATGCGCAGACATGCATGTGCACGATCTGAGAGAAGCTGTGAGTGAATGAAAAGTTTGCACGATGCATCAGTTCCTGAATGTTTGTAATGATAAAATCCGATCCGTTCAATAGAATTTACTTTTAATGGTATTTAAAAGTGTTATGATTTACTGTAGTAACCAAAGTTTTACAGATTTTGACTAAATAAGGTACTCAAAACGTACATAAATAAGAGATTTTGGATGTTGAACATGTTGAACTAGAACAAACTGAACAATAACTTTCTAAATCAGCTGCTTTTTCACACCTGAACTCCAAAAAAACAGTTAGACGGGCAAAGTCAGCGACACTACAGCTCTATTTAAGGCCCCCGCCCATTACATAAGGGTCGGGGGTGTACTGGGCATGCTCAGATGTCTACGGAAAGAACTAGGTCTATTCAATGAATGCAATCTGAAATTGTTCTTATTGATCAAACTGTTGAATTTATATGAATATTTCAAAATAAATCATATGTTCAGAACGCTCACCTCAGACAGGTTAGGCCTTAAAGGTTTACATCCCATTATGAATGAATGAATGCATACTTTTAGTTCCGTTCAGTACAAAATGCATACATATCCTCCTGAGACCCAGGAAAGTACAGGTTTTGGCGTTTATTTTTTTTTTTTACCTTTATTGAAAACAGCACAATGCAACAGTTTTTCCACACCCTTTTTACATTTTCTTCTAGAATGTCCTTTGCAGTTGACAGCCTTTTTTCTTTTTCAATAAACCTGTGACTCCCTTGTCCCCTATAGAGGACAAGAATGCATCGCTGGGTCTCAGGAGGACCTAAAGAACACACAAGTGACACAATTAATAGTCGAAAAAGGAACAATCTGAAGGTAGAGGCTTGTTTCTGCTTCTCCTCCTCCAAACCTTTGAATTACCTGAAAAAAAAAAATAACAACATACATAACAATAAAGATGCAGAAGTCCATTCTGAGCCACTGTAGAAACAGTAATGTTTATGTCCTGTTCATTGAGAGCAGAGTCATCTGTTTACTGCTGAAATGTCAGATTTATTTCCTTTATAATATCAATATTGATCCCAGTATTGATGTGTTCCATGACTGCGGTAGTCAAATAATAAGGTTACAGCTCAAAACTGTACTTTGGTATCACTAAATGAATCTGAATCAATCAATCAAAACTGAATTGAATCAAACTGAATCAAGATCAGAACCTTATAAATTGAAATAGAATCAATTATGTAAACTGACCATGATACGCAGCCCTACTGATAATGCACTGAAGTTCTTCAAAATTCCAGGTAAAGTTACAAGTTCCTGTGGTGGAAAACAGGGTGTAGACTGTTTTGATATTTATTGATGTTATTGACATTTATAAACTATAAGGTCAAAAATATTGGGACACATCATATCTACAGCTGTAAGATGTTCATGTTGATTTGAGGTAAAAACTTCAATATTTCCTTAAAGTATTCATGGAAGATTTTTCTTTGTATGTGAGATGTGAAAGATGTATATGGTTAGTTAAGGTAGAAAATTATTATTTAGAATCAAAGCATAAAAAAAGAGAAATTTAGAAGTAAAACATTTATAATCAGTCATGGGGGAAAAAATCTAAGGTGAGAGAATTTACGTAAAAACCATCTGAGGCATTTCAGAAAACAACAATTTAACCAAAACTAATCAATGTCGTGATATTTATCCTATCAAGTTTGGTCGAGGTCAAGGTCCCTCAGATCAGCATAGGCACCAAGTGGAAATCTGTTATCCAAGGCAAAAACAGTGATTAAATGTAACAAAGTACTAACAGAATGATTAAGGTGATCTATTAAAACTATATTAAATGTATGATTCTGTTCAATGAATATGATGATAAAGTAAAAGAGTACTTAGAGAATGTTGGTTCAGTTGTGATTATTGAAATAAAGGAAAGGAACATGTCGGGGCAACTTGCCTGTATATGGAACATGTTGGGACATGTCTCAGTGATACAGTTAGAAAAAAATAGAACAGTGAAAAAAACAGCCCAGACCCTTTGGCCACACCCAAACTGTCTAAAACCAGTGGAAAAGGGACTTCCCACCAACAGCATGTGACCATGACTCATGTATTGATGAGGTCAGAGGGGCGGTACTAGATTATGCCTCGAAGTCTGTTTAAAACCCAAAGTGTGATAATAGCACAAGGAGAATCTAAGCAGAGACCGACTCCAGACAAAAGGCTTAAAAAACTGATTTTGTCTTTTTGGAGGACATTTCCGTCATCATCAGGACATTTTCCAATGATTAGCTATTTTTCAGGATTTGTTGTATTTCTCCTGATTTTTGGACCGACTACATGAAGAACAGGATTTTTCCCATTCTTACGTCTTTTTCCTTTTCCCAGCATTAAGGACGGACTCAGTAATTTTGGAGGAACATTTGAAGATGTCCTCCGAAACTGGATTAATTTTTATTTTCTGATCTTTTTAAAAAAAATCTTTTTACCTTTTAATTCGGATGTGTACATTTTTCTTATTTTCCTTTGAGGACATCAAGCAAGGCAATAATTTGGGACAATTTTAACAGGACTGAACTGAGGGTTAAGAGATGACATCAAGATTATAGAGAAGTAAGAAAAGTGAGGAAATGATAGGTAAATAATCAGAATTGAGTTACTTAATTTTAGAAGTTTAGTCTGATGATTTTTTTTTGATGATTGATTGATTATTGCCTATGCTGTGCTTTGCTAAATTGCCTACGATAAATTTATAAAAAGTAACATTTACCTTTTCTCTGACAAATATCTCTACAGGTTAGTACTTGGGTTAGACCCTAGTCTAGCTATGAGAGGTTAGGAGCCAGTTGAAACAGAGTGCTGGACCAAAGCGTACCGAGGATTTTACACGTGGCACTGTTGATGGGACCCTTTTTGAACGAAGAAAGGATTCGGGGTCCCAATGAAGAATAAGCCAGTGGTGGAGGAACTACTGGTCATGTGAGATCCCCAAAGGGCTTCGGGGTGAGGTCTGGTGAGAGGAACTATAATCCTGATGACGCCAGGGTCCAGAAGGGCGGGGCAGTTGAGAGAAGCATAACTGCCCCTTCCACGTTCCAGATCTGTGAGACGAGACGGGAGCAGGCGTCGCAGCAACAGTCGCTGAGGAAATAGTTTGCTCTGCAGAGACACCCAACCAGCTGACACCCCTCATCTCTTGGCCCGATTTGCTACGGGGGTTATGAGCAGTGCAACCCGTCAGATAACCAGAGAAATGGCAGAAGGGGGAATTCCTCAACCCCCAACCATAGATCATCCATCTTCAGTGGCTACAGCCATGGAGGGACCAGGACCAGAGGTGCCGGACCAGCAGGGTGGGGGCCACCTGCCACCCGACCTGAGACACCTGCCCCCACAGCCACAGCCTGAGCACGAACATCAGCTGCCACCCGACCCTGAATCGCCACCGCACAAAGAGGGCTCAGGGGACGACACAAGTGATGTGGACCAAGGAGAAGAGTCAGCAACTGATGAAAAGAACGTTGGATTTTATTTTCACATTGTTCCATGGGGACAAGGATGGAATTGCTGGGACACTACCATCCAAGACCATGTGTATGAGCGAAGTGGCTGCCTTACGGTAGAAGACTGTAAGGAAAAGATATGTAGTGACATTAGTCAGTATGGAGAATATACAACACCCAAGTCACAACAGAATGTCACGGTGAAGGTGATACGATCTCCTGATGCGGTCAGCACAAAGAAAGACACCAAAGACTGGATAAAGTGGGCTATACAGGTCTTGCTCCCCCAGTCGGGTCCATTTAGAGGAGCAGCCGCTCTAATAAGTCCACAGAAATGTTATGACCCGATCATAAAGATGCTTGCCAAAGAAGCAGGGCTCCAGAATGTGATCATACAACGATCAGTGAAAGCAGCCAACCATTATAAAGATTACTATCCCTTGCTGGAGAAGCTGGCCCAATACCAGGAGCATGCAGTGAAACAGGTGAATGACAAACAAAGCGAGACAAGTCACGGTACCCACCTAAAACAAGAAGACTGTGATGACTCGCTTGAGTCAGCCTCGGTGGAGTGGGATGGTATGGCAGAGCACCTGAGGCTGCTACTGCAAATGAGTACAGAAACACCAAACCTGGAAAGAAAGGCACTTGCCCAGTACAAACAAGGTGAGGGACCTTTTCAAGAGCAATCTGTTCGATCCAGACCTGGTATCGAGAGTAGAGGACTGCGGACACCTCCACATACCAGGGCCGTGCTTCAGCCACCCAAGACAGAGTGTGAGCAGGGCTTGAAAGCTTCTCTTCCAGCCACCTTGTGGAAATCCTTCACCCCTGTGGGCGATGGAGATGTAAGTACAAACCTTATTACTGTGCCGTAGTTGGGTGGGGAATAAGATGGGGGATTCTGGCAGTCTTACACTGGTTGATAGACAACTGCATTGTCCCCATTATGGTCTGGTTCATGTTGTATGGATCCCTGTTCCTTAAAGAGCCTGTGACCAGTTGTGGAGCAACACCTCCACCCCAGTTGCAAATGTCATTTGTGAGCATCCTTGCCAGAAGATGTGCGGCATGGAATTAGGCTCAAATAAGAAGGAAAAAAAATAGCTGCCTTGCGACTTGCTTGTTTTAAAAAGAAAATAAAAAGATTGTTTAACTATGATCGTTATTGTGTTTTAATAGGAGAGCCTCAGATGTGGCAAGTGCCGAAAACCCCTTGCAAAGGCAAAATGGCTGTGGGATACGGACGAAGGGCAGCAATGTGCTACCTGTTACTCCCAGGATCCGTATGCCTGCTCAGCACAAGGCCTCATTTCTGATGCAAATCATGCTGGAAGGTTTCCCATGGTGCCGATCACCACAATTGCCATGGTGGAGTCAACCGGGCACACCACCTGGTGTTCCCTTCAGCTGAGGTATATGCTTATGCGTGCCCGAGTGATTTGGAGTTTAGATTATACTCCAGTGTACGTCAAAAGATGGGAGTTCATTGATGGAGAATCAGTCTACACGACCCATGCTCCAGACGGACGATGGTTGCTGATAGGGGGATTCAGCGTGGGCAAAGCACCAGCGGAGGCACCACCACACTCGCCTGGCAAATCAGCCCAAGACAAGCATCATGATCCACCTGAGCCAGTAGGACCAGCAGATGAACCACCTATTCTGGAACCAAAACTGGTCCTGTCACCATGCACGAGAGAGGAACAGGACAGCGTGGACAGAGCTGTCGAGAGAGCAGAGTGACTCCACAAGAGTGAGGAGCGTCTGGAGCAGCTGACTCGGCAGAAACAGCTGATGCTGCTGGATCAGGGGTAGCAGATTGTGAAGCTTCAGGGAGCCCTGGAGGAGCCAGAACCTCATCCTGATCTACTAGACCTGCTGGCTCTGCGATCGCTGGATTACATCAGTTCATATTCAACACTGCTGATGTGGTCTCCAGTGTCCCCGGATCCTCTGGAGTGATAAGTACAATCTGGGGACCTTGACCTCTGGGGGGGGGGGTGTCTGGGGTCAAGGTCCCTCAGATCAGTATGGGCACCAAGTGGAAATCTGTTATCCAAGGCAAAAACAGTGATTAAATGTAACAAAGTACTAACAGAATGATTAAGGTGATCTATTAAAACTATATTAAATGTATGATTGTGTTCAATGAATATGATGATAAAGTAAAAGAGTATTATAACGTTGGTTCAGTTGTGATTATTGAAATAAAGGAAAGGAACATGTTGGGGCAACTTGCCTGTATATGGAACATGTTGGGACGTGTCTCAGTGATACAGTTAGAAAAAAATAGAAAAGTGAAAAAAAACAGCCCAAAGCCTTTGGCCACACCCAAACTGTCTAAAACCAGTGGAAAAGGGACTTCCCACCAAAAGCATGTGACCATGACTCATGTATTGATGAGGTCAGAGGGGCGGTACTAGATTATGCCTGTTAAAAACCCAGTGGGATAATAGCACTTGTGATTTTGTCTTTTAAGAGGACTTTTCCATTGTCATCGGAACATTTTCCAGTGATTAGCTATGTTCAGGGATTTGCTGGATTTCTCCTGATTTTTGGATCGACTAGGGCACAGGTGTCAAACATGCGGCCCGGGGGCCAAATCCGGCCCGCCAAAGAGTTCAATCCGGCCCCTGGGATGAATTTGTGAAATGTAAAAATTACACTGAAGATATAAACAGTCATGGATGTTAAAATTATTTTCGGTCAATTCAATCTAAAGTGAGTCAGACCAGTGAAATACTATCAGAATAACCTGTAAATAATGAAAACTGCACATTTTTCTCTTTTGGTGAAAATTACACAAAAATGTTTACATTTACAGACTAGCCTTTTCTAAAAAAAATTAAAAAAATGAATCACCTGAAATCTCTTAAGAGAAGTATGTGGAATTTTAATAATGTTTAGTGTATTTGTAGATCCACTCTGATCTCCAAGTTGTGATTCACATGTTTAAATGATAAAGTAGGGCGTAATATAATAATATTATAACTTATTTTACTTAAGAATTTTCAGGTTGTTCATATTTGTTCATGTTATGTTCACGTACAATTTGTAAATGTAAACATTTTCGTCATTTTTCACTCGACACTTCTGAACCTATTATTTACATTTTTTCACTGGTCTCTTTATACCATATTAGGTTGTATGTGGCCCCTGAACTAAAATGAGTTTGACACCCCTGGACTAGGTACAGAAGAGGATTTTCCCTTTTTACTTCTTTTTCCTTTTCCCAGCATTAAGGACTGATTCAGTAGTTTTGGCTGAACAGTTGAAGATGTCCTCCCTAATTGGATTAATTTTTATTTTCTGATTTTTGTCATTTTTACCTTTTAATTTGAATATATACATTTTTCTTATTTTCCCTTGACGACATCATGCAAGGCAATAATTTGGGACAATTTTAAAAGGACTCAAAGGACTGAGCTGAGGGTTAAGGGATGACATCGAGGTTATAGAGAAGTAAGAAAAGTGAAGAAATTATAGGTTAATAATCAGAATGGAGATTCTTAATTTTCAAAGTTTAGTGTGATGAGTTTTATTGATGATTGATTAATGATTGTTGCATATGCTTTGCTTTGCTAAACTACCTACAATAAAGTTATAAAAAGTAAAGTTTACCTTTTCTCAGACTCATTCCATATGGGGTACCCTATGTTTGTGAATGTCAAATGTTAGGTTTGCATGTGTGCCATAACCAGCCGGGCTAATATTCTCACTGACCACAGAGTAGTAGTTTGAATATTCAGAATTAGCCGGGCAGAGGTTGGAACTTTAAGGCAGTGAGACGTCAGGTAAGTGCTTCAAAATATGTTCAGCTCAGTAATATGTCTACGGGTTAGTAGTTAAGGGTAAGACCCCAATCTAGCTACGACAGATTAGGACCCTGTTGAAATGGAGTGCTGGACCAATCCGAATAAAAAATCATATTATGACATTTGTTATTATTGTTAGAAAAGAAACACCGGAATTCAACATGTCCCAATACTTTTGTCCGTTTGGCTGTAAACGTATATTACAGATAGATCATTTAAGAAAAAACAAAGCCACTCTTGCAGGCGTGAACAAACAAACAACAGCAGAGTAGATCCATAATTGTTATAAAAATTTTATTTAGAATAAAACAACGTAGCCATATTACACGTAGTGTGGTCAATCTATTTTACATACCTCAGGAGAAACGACACAGTTCTGCCATGGTACGGTTCATCATGATTGTAATCATCAAAATCATCATCATCATCACCACCATCATCAGTCTACAGTCAGAGGAGGTTATAGTAGTGTTGTTCAGTCTCACAAGTTTTACAGGATAGCATATAGCACAACAACACAACGCAGTGAGGGACCAGTGCTCGAAGGCCAGTGGAAAAACCAACAAAAGACAAAGTAAATACTCGTCAGAACGGGAGGCTAGCATCAGCAGGCCACAGACCCATTGTGGTACAGTAATAGTTCTTTTTTTTTTTTACTTGGTATCTCCTCATTGCAGTGTACACCAATACAGTAAGCTAAAGCTCGGAATGCTAAACCAGGTTGTTCATGTTCTGTAAATGATCACAAGTGTCTTAAACAAGTTTACGAACCACAAAAACAAAAACTGTGTCTATGAGTCTGAGGTAGCAAGGCAATCATGGCTTTCCTCTGATTTTTGAACAAATATTAAAAAAAATATTCTAAGTAATGACCGCGGGCCTCTTACAAACCCAAATTCAGATCAGCTTTAGTTTTAAATCTATATTTTCCAAAACTTCTCTCTTTATACACAATCCTGTTCGAATTCGTCGTCTCACCGTCTCTGTCTTCCACATGTGGAATGACAAACTGTATAGGCACAGAAGGGAAAGAGTTTACATAACAAATCGCAGTCGACACAAAGTGTGCCGGCATATCAACGCTTTAAAGGGGAACTTGACATCGAGCATGCTACGAGATAACTCTTCAGAACAAAACAGACGATCCTTTCTGCCACTAAATGTTTTGATCTCAGGAATGTTCCCGAAGCTGGAACATGTTCTGTGGCTACTTCTACTGACAAACGACACTGTAGCAACTGGGGGCCGAAGCAGTGGAATGACAAAAAAAATATATGTAACAGTTCAATTCCCAGTGAAGGCAGAACTTAACAAAAACAAAACACAAATCCCAAACCACTTTCAGAAAGAAACAAAAAGGCGTACGTCGCTATACAAAGCCCCGTGTCCACAATTCTAAACGAAAATCACTGACAAATGTTGAACCGAGTTCAGGTACAATCTACTGTCCATAAAACGTACAGTTTGCATAGTACAAGACAAGGTGGTCAAAGTAGTTCGGTTGTCTGGTCCTGTGCGTCTTTGGGCTTCAGAGTCGGGGGAGGGGGGGGGGGGGGGGGTTTTTTTGTTGGGGGTTGGTCCGATTACTTCAGACAGTAACTAAACACACGCGCCATCCTCTGTGGTGACGATTCTCACATCACCTGCAAAACACAAGCATGAAATCAGCCCAGTCTGGTCTGGAAAACACAAAAAAATAAGAACAATAAAACAGCACAAAGTAAAAACGGTGGGTTTTCGTGAGCATTTTTTTCTTTTACTGGAGGTTTATCGTGTTAATTTATCGCTAAATGTTTGTTACGTTGTGTGCCGAATACACCTTTCAGCTGTCGACATACAGTCATAAAATGTTAATTCTTGTTATTTTTGAGCCCTGTCGTCATAGTTTGTAGAAAAAGCACTAAGGCACTGTTAAAAATGAGTATATTTTGTTGAACACACACACTCATACACTACTACACGGCTGCTGCCATATTCTACTGGGAGCACTTTAGGGTTCAGTGTCTTGCTCAAGGACGCTCTGACATGTGGACAGCAGCCAGGATTCAAACCGTCAACCCTTTGGTCCTCTACCAACTGAGCCACAACCGCCCACATACAGGCTCCATATGGAAATATACATCTACAACAATTTGGATTTTGAAGTGACTGTAATGTATGATATACAATGTACATTATCGCAATTTACACGTAATATAAAAAAATGGAACAAAAGACAATCAATTCTTTTTCCAATTAAAAAAAATACTGAATGTCATGCTCACAGCAGCCAAAAAAAAAGACATTTCACATATCACAGTTGAAAGGTATAACTGGCGTACATCAGAAACATTTTCTTTATGCTAACATGATAAATCTCCAGTAAAAGTAAGAAAAAAAAAAGCTCATGAAAAGCCATGACGGTCTGTATGTGCCCAATAAAACGAGCATCTCTGTATTTTCATCCATACCTCCTAGTGTGGAAATATAAGGTCTAAACAAAGAGAAGGGGTTTAAGGGCTGGTAAATGCACCGCAGGCCCTTAAGCCTGTTACAGACCATTAGGAGTGGAGGAAGAGGAGGAAGAGGAGGAAAAGGAGGAGGATTCAGGGGAGATTTGACAAAACAGAGCCGCCTTCTCAGACGTGGAATTTCTGATGTACTCGAGAATGAGTAAAAACTGAACAGATATTGGTTAGTGTCGGAAGTTACAGCAGAGCGAGAAGAAGGGAAGGAAGGAAGGAGTAAAAAGTGGTGCAAAGGACTAGTACTTATTCAGTTAGTGTACTTGCAAATATCACCTGAGTATTTCTCGATTATTCAGCTTCATATTTCTACTCCCATGACATCTCTGAAGCAAATATCACTGCTCTACAATTACTTAGAAAATCTCTGCTTCAGACATTAAATGTGCTAAATCTTACATAGTTTAATCAGATGAATCAGAAAACAAATGA
>JAQQZY010040740.1:0-10850 GCA_030068375.1 Ostorhinchus rueppellii | reverse complement strand
TACTCAGAAATAGGGTTGAAGATGGACCTGTGGAGTTGAATGAATGAAGAATTCAGACCCGAGCAGAGCATTTACAGGGAAATGTTGGAAAAGAATTCCATTTCAAAAAAGCTAAACGATAAACTTCCATCTTTGTCAGAGGTGTCACAAGACGGTGTGTCGTGTTTAAAATGTCTGACGTTCACTGGGATGGAGTCAACATGTCAGGTATATTCGACAGATTACGTGTCGGATACAGAGGAAAACCAAATAAACTATAAAAACAGACACTATGAACTTTTTTGGATTAATAGGCTAAAATACTAAAACGGGGGGTCTGAGATGTTAGAAAAACAGCTCAAGCAGGCGACATTTTGAAAAGACAATTCAAAAGTCCCAACCCCTTTCTTCAGACCCCACCCCCCCACCCGAAGCCACGCCTCCAGACTCCAGAAACCACACTGCAGTGGCCAGGGACAAATAGCAGTTGATTTTGACAGACATATCAGCATTCAATCACTTCGAGTGGGCGCTCAAAATGATTGGATGTTGTTTTTTCAATCCTGTCGGTCCCACAGGTGACTAAAACTTTTAATTTTTATCTCACAGCATTTAATTATTTGTTTGCAATCAGGGTGTGAAGGAAATTTTTAGCAATAGGGTAAAAAAAAAAAAAAATGCTCCAGGAAAACATCTCAGACCCCACCTTTAATTTTATGATTGAACCAGGGGGTGTAAAGTCCCAGTGTGTCGTCTCCATTCTCCTCCCATTGTCGTAAAATAAATGGATTTGACAAGACTTCCCAAAGCCTTTCATTGTGCTCACTAGTGGAAACGCTCACATTATTGGGAGCTGTGATAACTGCCTCTGTCAGCACATTGAGGAATGGGGTTTTCCACCAAAAAAAGGAAAAACTTGTTTCTGAGAAAAAAAAAAAAAAAAAAGAAAGAAAAAAGAAAAAAAATCAAATAAATAACAGCCTGGGTTCACTTTGTTGCTTTTCTCTAAGCTGAAATGATCACTATCTGTATACCGGGCTGGAAAAGTTGGATTTCCACACCTCGGGTAAATTGAATCTCTCTTCTGTAACAAATGGTTTTAAGAGAGACAGCGAAGTCCTGCAGAGAACCACATAATAACACGGTAGCTTGTTTGTCGGAGGGATGCCCATGTCTGTCTAGACCGCTATGATGATGTCACTACTGTTGAACATCTGGGACATGTTAGTGCGGTGAAAAACACAGGATATTAGGACTTCATACCTCATCACGGAGCCTCATCTTTTCCCTCCATGCACTGGGCGATCATGTACACAAGCCTGGACGTCTATTCAATAAACATCACTGCGGTATCAATGACTTCACTGCTTCCTTATGAATGCACATCTCCCATTACAGCGGCCTCATTGATACGAGCATTAAAATCCATTACTTGGTGAAACCCACTGCTAACGCCACATCCAGACCGTCGCTTTATGACGGCCATTACCCAGACGAGGCAGCAGGGGACGGCCTGAGAGACGGGACTTCAAAGCAGTTCGGATCAATGATGCCGTTTGCTTATTGATCCGCCTTCTAGCTCTCGAGAGGAAAAGATCCATCAATAAGGCTCAGCTATGGTCTGGAGAGGGATTAGGCACTCAGCTTTAATCTAAGTCCTTTTACTAAATTTGTGCTAAATCCCTTTTGTAATGAGATGTATAGTATTCATGTGGGTGTTAGAGGGAATTCCTGCAGAGCCTCGGCACGGATCGAGTCGCTTTTTGCAGAATAGAAATAAAACAAAGGATTACTGTGGTCTTCCTGATCGAACTAAACCTGTGTGTTTACCTAAGTGAATTAATCTACTGGCATATTAGAGCTGGACTTTGTTGCAGTTTTCAGTTGGATCAATGACAGTGGACGGAGACACTTGGTTTAACTTCAGTTCATGAGAGATTTTGTTGAAAAAAAAAAAAAGCCTTTTTTTTATACGTTATAGGCTTTGAATTTACACTGAGCTTTTATGAACTTCAACCCAGAACCCAGTTTCATAGAAGCACTGCAATTAAATCATAAAACATACCCGATTTTGACTGAAAAAAAAAAAGCAAAACGCAGAGGATAATATTATAATAATTCACTTAAGAAATGTTAAACACGGACACAAAAGTAGCACTGGGTCTTTATGGGTTAAAGATGACAGTTATTACATCCAAAACAGAGAAAACTGAAGAAAAACACTGTTTTTTTCCTACTAAATAAACCATTAAGTGGACATAAAATAAATGTTTCCATCCACTGTCACTGGGTTTTACTGGTGAATCAGTGTTGTAGAAGATGATGGTGTTTCCATGGTAACTACAGAGCCTCTGAACATCCAAATGGGCCATATCTGATGACCATGAGAAGATGACCAACTGTATTTTACACCAATTATTTACATGGATTTATAGGATGAGTGGATCAACAGGTATTTGGTTGCTTCTATGAACCTGGGTTCATTTTTGTATCGTACTGACTTTTTAGACCCAATAATAAAGGATAAATTTAGACATATTTACCCCCAGGATGGACCTAATGATGATCTCTGATAAATGCAACAAAATTATACTCTTGCTCTGAGCCATCCTAAAATGAATTAATTTTTAATCAAATATTGGGGCAAAAAATAGGACCACAATTGGGACATTAAAGCTTCCTATAGGTGTCAGTGCATTTGATCTGAAAACATGTCTGTAATCGGTCTTATATAGACTATACATAAAGACACTGTTCAATTGTCGACCCTAGTGGTTTTTCTAATTCCAGAGAAGTGGATTTTTCATGAATCTGTCTCATTCCAAGTTTTGTATGTAACCCATCGTGTCCACTCGTGTTACACGCGGAACCTGCCCATTTAAAAACAAATAAATCATGAGTGATTTTGCAACAGCTGTCGTTTTTGTCAAAGCCTCTGCCTTGTATATTTACTTAGATTCCCAAAACCTACCTATGAGAGAATAAAAACATACTTGAAAACACAGAAGCTTGTAATTTTCGTGTCCTTTTTACTCTGTTACATACGGATTCTTGGATAAAAATAACATAAAGACTTATTTTATCTGCAAAACTAGTGTCTCTTTTATCTCAGTAAGTATTTATTCGTAAAATAGACCCAAAGTGCTTCAGAACATTAGTCTATATCTGGTTGGAATTTTTAGCCCCATGTCCTGTTTATTACATAAGCACCCAAATATTTTAAAAAAAACCAACAACCTGATTTTCAATGAAAAAATGTAAAATAAAGAGGATTATAGTAAAATAACTGATAATAAATCACTTAAGGAAGGTTAAATGTAGAGACATTAAAGTAGTACTGGGTCTTTATGGGTTAAATTTATTTTATATTTCTATTTAGGTGCATTTCTTGACTAAAAAGAACCTTCAAAAAAAGGAAAAGGAGTCCGTCTCTGGTCCCTGAAGACGGTCGGTTCTGTTCATCCACCTTCAGGGTTGAGGACGAGGCAAAAGCCTGACAAAGACTTAAGCGTCACTTTACAAAACTCATGCTGGGGCTGATAAAGACACAAGCTAAATATATCCTCGGAGAAAAAAAAAATACTGTCGTAATGAAACCATTAGTGCCCCCCCCAGGCATGTTTAAGCATGTTTAACCCTTTGTGTCAGGTTCAGTCCATTTGTAAGGCGCACACACAGGCCATTACATCTGCTGGTGCTGGGGAGGACACTGGAGCCGTTGGAAGGTCAGAGCGGGACGTCTGAGGTTAGACCATGTACGATTTTAGCCAGAGCCCTGAGGACAGAGTTCCAGCAACTATGAGTACTCCTGGGGTGGAGATAGAGATGTAGATATGAATATAGATACAGATGTAGATGTAGATATAAATGTAGATACAGATATAGATATTGATACAGACGTGTGTATATAAGTGTAGATACAGATACAGATGTAGATGTAGATACTGATATAGATACAGATACAGATATAGATGTAGATACAGATGTCGATATAGATATTGATGTAGATATAGATACAGATGTTGATATAGATGTAGATATAAATAGAAATGTAGATACAGCTATAGATATTGATACAGATGTATAGATAAGTAGCTATGGATACAGATGTCGATATAGCGATATAGATACAGATGTAGATACAGATATAGATGTAGATACAGATATAGATACAGATGTAGATACAGATATAGATACAGATGTAGATACTGATATAGATACAGATGTAGATGTAGATACAGATATAGATACAGAAGTCAATATAGATGAAGATATAAATATAAATGTAGATACAGATACAGCTATAGATACTGATACAGACGTATATATAAGTAGCTATGGATACAGATGTCGATATAGAGATATAGGCACGGATGTAGATATTGATACAGACGTGGATGTAGATACAGATATAGATACAGATGTCGATATAGATATAAATACAGATATCGATGTAGCTATAGATATAGATACAAATGTACAAATAGATGCAGATGTAGATATAGATATAAATACAGATATAAATGTAGATACAGAAATATATGTAGATGTAGATATAGATTTTCTGTATGTTATTTGGAAGTCATTTATTTCTTGCTTTATAGAATACTATAGGCCAAATCCTTTAATTTGAGTGTACATGAGTAAATCATTTATGCATTTATTGTTTATTATAAATGGATTACAGCTAATTGCTCCTTTTATCATATAGATTTCTTTGCTCGTCTTCTTCCTGAACTCCATGTGAATTATGTAACCGAGGTTGGAAGGAAAGCTGTACGTCTTTATTGTGTTATCGATTACTTTTTTCTCCGTGGGAAGCAGTTCCACTTAGCGCTCCATCTGTTTGCCAGTGGGTTTCAGTTTGTGGAACTTCCTTTGGAAACGTCTTTGTGTGTGTGTGTGTGTGTGTGTGTGTGTGTGTGTGTGTGTGTGTGTGTGTGTGTGTGTGTGTGTGTGTGTGTTGGGCCCATATGCTGTCCATTAGACTCGAAATGGCAGCTGCTGCTTCACTGTGGGCAGCGGAGAGTGTTTTAGATGTTTCCTTCATAATCGGACAGTTGAAGACAGTTGGCACGACAAAAGCCGATGGAAAAAAAAAAAATCAAATCAAATTCATGGGAAAACTTGGGTGAATTCCTGTGACTGATAACAAACAACTGTCCAAACCTCGAAGCCCCTCTTGAGAAATAAACAAAGTTCAATTCGAGGCTCCTAATCACAGCTCTATTAGTCATCTGTCAGTGGTGAGAGGAGACCACAGAGGACTGGGCTCTGGTGTTAGCGGCTAAGGGGACCGGGCCTGGGCTGGATGGCAGCCTGGTGCCTCTGTCTCTACTATTGATCGGACGTGGGCGCTGGGATTGCCAGGAATAGCTGTTGATTCCAGAGGTTATGAGCCAGACTGGCCTCCCACGGCATCCAAATGGAAACATCCTCCTCTCCGGAAAGAAAAGGAATTGCTCGGGACAATGAAAAGAATGCGTGGCGGTGATGGCCTCCCAGTTTGCATTATGCATGAGAAGCATGATTGACTCAAATCATTTTGCAATTTCCTTTCAATCAAACCAACTGGGATTTCAGAATAAATGGGTTATAAACAAACTAATATTGGATTTGACATCTTGTTTGACTCAAGACTGTTGCATTGTAAAAGAGTCCGCTGTTTTTAGTCACTAATTATAATATTCTAAAGTCTATTCTATTCTATTCTTTTTTTTTTTTTTTTCTTGTCCAGCATCCTGACAGTACCATGGTAGTCCGGCTCCTTTTGGTGCTAAACAATTTTGCTTTGCCCAAGGAAGCTTTCATAAAGTACGTGAGGCTTCCCTTGATATTCTACTGTCTTTATTATGAGTTTGGTTCGTGGAAGTGTATTCTATTGGAATTTGACATATTCAGTAAAAGTGGGCAACAGCAAACTAACAGGAACTCATTTTAGGTCAGGTTCCACATATAGTCCAATATGATCTGAACTGGACCAGAACCAGAACTGGACCAGACCGACCATCAGGTTAAGTTTCACTTTCTTTTTAAATTTGATTTAATTGGATTTATTTTTTATATTAAATGTTGTTGAGTTTATTAAGTTTCACTTTCTTTTATTCTTTTTTATATTAATTTTTTAAAGTTTATTAAGTTTCACACTTTTTTTATTGAATTCGATTTTTTTTAATATTAAGTTTTATTAAGATTAAATTTATTAAGTTTCACTTTCTTTTATTCTTTATATTAATTTTTAGTTTAAGTTTCACACTTTTTTTATTGAATTAGATTTTTTTAAATATTAAGTTTTATTAAGATTAAGTTTATTAAGTTTCACTTACTTTTTTTTACTTTATTTGATTTGATTTATTTTTTATTTTAAGTTTTATTAAGTTTATTAAGTTTCACTTTCTTTTTAATTTTTTATATTGAGATTTGTTAAGTTTATTAAGTTAAGTTTCACTTTCTTTTCTGAATTTTTTATTTTATTTATTTAGTTTATTAACTTAAGTTTCACTTTCCGTTCACACTAGCATTAGTTATGTTAGTTATGCCTGCCCACCCCCTCTGCTTCAACAACATTCACCTTTCTGGGGGCCCACGAGCGGTGCCCCAGAGTACAGGTCACATATGGGGCCACATTTGCCTGCAGTCTGAATGAAACCTACGTGGTAAAACAGACGTCCCAGTGAACGTGTTCTGTAATCCTGACCTAAGAGCTGGTGCAGTCGTCATAGAAACAGCTGCGTCATGATCTGTCCCAGGTCTGATGAAGGACTGTGGCCTGACACATCTCTACTTGTGGTGAATAAAACATTTTTGGGAGCTCACAGGACCTTATCTGATTCGTTCAAACATTGCATGGGCGACTTTTTTTTTTTTTTTTTTGGTGGGGCAGTGTTTGAACAAAAGCACATTTATGGACACTACAGGAAACGTAAAAATCATTTCCTTTAGCTACTGGAGGGACGTACAAAAAGATTTACAGGCT
Source organism: Ostorhinchus rueppellii (assembly GCA_030068375.1). NCBI lineage: Eukaryota > Metazoa > Chordata > Actinopteri > Kurtiformes > Apogonidae > Ostorhinchus > Ostorhinchus rueppellii. The sequence goes on along the minus strand of JAQQZY010040740.1, from coordinate 3,895 downwards.
GGGTCTGCAGCAGCTGTGCTAAGGTAATAGGTAATCCACTTAACAGACAGACAATTTAGTAAATTTGTGTCGCGGCAGAGCACCGACACACCACTTATGTACATTTGACAAATGAATAGACCCGCTGATAACCCCACAAAATCCTCCCTGAGAGATTTACCAGTAAATTCAATGAAAAGAGACCCTAAATTTAGCCGAGACTCATGACATTGTCTGGTCGTTTAATAAGAAATGTATTATATGTAGCATAAAACCCTGAGAAATCCAGGATGAAGCCAAAAATAACATTGAAAAAGTGATGATCCCCCTCTGAATGAGGTACTAATAACAACTCCCATTACTCCTCAGGAAATTTAGTGGTGCTCATGAGGCCATTTTGCAGACAACCACATCTCTCTCTTCTTTCACTCTGGCTGGCAAAATGAGACCCACATAAAATTGGTTTCAGGGCCCAGTGCCTCTTGTAGGCTTCCATTTCTTTATGGGTTTTCCAGCTGCCAGCCACTGATAACAAAAGCCATTGGCTGCTGAAGAGTACCCTTCAACTGCCACAACCAATGGCTGTCATCCACCGCGTCATCTCATTACCATAACAAAGGGTGTTTATCTGCAAGATTGTCATTACAGCACAAATACCTCTTTCTCTGCCGTCCTCTTCATCTAAAGAAGGCCCCGAGGTCCTCCCTAATTTAATATTTACATTCCGACACCGCTGTATCTCATTTGATCTTGACAATTTTGTCAGTTTGGACAGGTGTAAGATATGCAAATGCTAATGTTGTTATGGTGGTTTCACTTAAGTCACATCAAATGTTCTTCTTCTTAAGATGTTCCTCCACTGTGGATGATCAAGAAGTTATTTTTAGTTCTGCGTGACAAGTATTCCAAACCATATTACATGGTTGCTTGTGTGAACGCTGGCCTTCAGTTTGTGTTACATGAGGGAGTAGTGCCTCAGACTTGAAGTTTACCAAACAGGAAGCTGGTTTTTAACCAGTAAAGACCCAAACGTCCACCACCGACCAAGAAGAGGTCTATTTTTAACCTTTTGTAAGGGATTTATCATCATTTATATCATACATCATCAAACAATGACAATAACGGCATTCTATTCTATCTAATATTATCTTCTATATTTGGCATTTTTAAGTGAAAATGACATTTTCCTATATTTAATTCACTGATTAGGTAAATGTTCACAAATGCATTTTTCTCTGTATTTACCCTTTCTTAAGTCATTTATTACCATTTATTGTGATATCTTCCTCTTTGTTTTACATTTCTGCTGTAAAAATCAGGTGCTTTTCTGTATTTAATTCACTGATCGTGTGTATTGTTTTAAAAGCTCAAAGTCAATTCAAAGTTTATATGTCAGAAAGAAGAAAAAAAAGTGACTTTTTCAGCAAAATCTATCATTAACTAAACATAAACATCCAACACCAACCAAGAAGATGTCTATTTTTAACCTTTTGTATGGGATTTATCATCATTTATATCATACATCAAACAATGACAATAAAGGCATTCTATTCTATTCTCTCTAATATTATCTTCTGTATTTGGCATTTTTAAGTGAACACAACATTTTCCTATATTTAATTCACTCATTTATTGTGACATTATCCTCTTTGTTTTACATTTCTGCTGCAAAAATCAGGTGCTTTTCTATATTTAATTCACGGATCGTGTAGATTTTCTTTTTAAAGCTAGGAATAAATTCAAGTTTATTATATCAGAAACAAGAGAAAACAGAAAAAAGGGACTTTTTCAACAAAATCTATCATTAACTGAACATAAACATCCACCACCGACCAAGAACACATCTATGTTTTACCTTTTGTAAGGGATTTATCATCATTTACATCATACATCATCATATAATGACAATAAAGGCTTTCTATTCTATCTAATATTACCTTCTGTGTTTGGCATTTTTAAGTGAAAACAACATATTTTCCTATATTTAATTGATTATGCAAATGTTCACAAATGAATTTTCCCTCTATATTTACCCTTTCTTAAGTCATTTATTACCTTTTATTGTGATATCTTCCTCTGTATTTTACATTTCTGCTGTAAAAATCAGGTGTTTTTCTATATTTAATTCTACCTAATCTATATTAATGTAGGAAAACACATGAGTTACAACTGAAAAATGGAAAATACAGTGGATAATATTATAATAAATGTTGATTAATTTGCCAGAAAATTAGCTCTGGGTCTTTATGGATTAAGTTTTAAAGATGGTCATTTTTATATTTGAACTTTTCTGGATATTCTCTAATCAATTTTGGTGATGATATTTACATTGAAAGCAATCTGGACACTGTGTTTTTATTGTAAAAATGAAAAATGTCTTGGCAGTAGAAGATAAAATTGGAATAGTTTCATTCAGGTTCATCTTCTACAGCATTGATTCACCAGTAAAACCCACGGAGTTGGATCAATGACAGTGGATGGACACACTGGGTTTATGTTCAATTCATGAGAGATTTTGCAGAAAAATGTTTCTTTTTTTTCCAGTTTTCTCTTCTTTCTGGTATAATAAACCTTGATTTAGTCCTAGTTTTTATAAAAATCCACATGATCAGTGAATTAAATACAGAAAAGCACTTGATTTTTACAGCAGAAATGTAAAATACAGAGGAAGATATCACAATAAATGGTAATAAATGACTTAGGAAAGGGTAAATATAGAGGAAAAATTCATTTGTGAACATTTGCATAATTAGTTTCTTCATTTTTCACTTGATTTTAATGTAAGCTTTAATGCACATCTACATGATCAGTGAATTAAATATAGGAAAATACATGATTTTCACGGGAAAAAGGCAAAATACAGAGGATAATATTTGAATAAATGATGATAAATCACTTCCAAAAGGTGAAAAAGAGAGAAAAATCCGTTTGGAAACTGCCACAAAAGTAGCTCTGGGTGTTTATGTGTTAACACAGCAGGTAAAACTAATCGATAAACCACAGGTCTGCAGGAAAAATGCGATGCCAACCCGGCCTCGCCACTGCTGCAGAGATCTGACTGATGCCAAACCATGATGGCGACGGCACCGCCTGATGGTCCCGGCACCAGCTCCTGTGGTTTGTGCTGTTCCTGGTCTCCCCCATGTGAGGTTTAAGGGAATTCTCTGGTTTAAGGCAACAGTGCAGAGACAGTCCCGTGAGCCAAGGCCGATCGAAGCCATCTGTGACTAAAGTGGATGGTTTTGGTCTGGACCTGGGCTAATGGATGAGGGGGTCACATGCACAGACACACCTAGGGTTTATGCACCAATAGGAATCCACACGGGGAATACAAGTAGAATGACAACTAATCTGACCGTTATTATTGCACAGTTTGTTTTTGATGCACATGCTACGTAACAATGACCTTTAACCCTGATGCCCCCCCCTCCCCCCCCAAAAAAAAAAAACTACTATAAAATCATCATATTTCAACATTTAAAAAAAAAAAAAAAATCTCTTGAATGAATTCCCCCCGCTCAAAACTACCAAACATTCAACAGTTTTTTTTTTTTTTTTTATTATCATTATTTTTTTATTTTTCAAATTATTTTTATTGAATGATTTTTTTATTATTATTTTTGATTCGTTATTTTCTTGAATATTTTTACTGGCTTCATTTCTTGCTTGAATCCTAAACCCTTGTGGTCTGATAACCCGACTGCTTACTACAATATTTTTTTTTTGTCATTTTTTTGTTTGTTTATTTGCTTGTTTAGGAATTACTAGAAATTTCAGGCCCCCCCCGGCTTGATAAACACCGCTGTTATTTATGACAGTTTGGAAGGAACTGGCACAACGGTCCGTGTACTTTACGGCCATCCGTTTTCCAGATTGATATGGGTAAACGAAAAACGGGAAACCATCCGATTTTCGA
>JAQQZY010040730.1:0-10850 GCA_030068375.1 Ostorhinchus rueppellii | reverse complement strand
ACTAGTTATAGACGACACTAATTAAGAAGGAATTCAAACAGGTTGTAGAAATCCACTGGATTTATGTCCAAATGAATATAAAGATAGTTTAGCAGCAGCTGGAGGGTTCACATTCAAACTGTGTGAACTATTAGGGTCAAATACACAAAGAGATGAAGCACAGGGGGTTATGTGCCTTGCTCATGGGCACATCAGCCAACAACTTTCCGTCTGCAAACCAGCAACCCTTCAGTCACAAGCCAACTCTCCAGCCGACTATTCAGACATCTAGGCCATGACTGCCCCAAGATATTATTGGATATTAAACCAAAATATTATTGGTCACATGTAAAAACAAACAGTCATGAGGAACTGGTGTAACGTTCAACCACCCACTACAACTCAAGTCCAGATCATGGAGAGAATGACTTATCAACTAAGGATGAAAGAAAGTTTATTTGTGACAGACTTGAATGTATGTACCTTATTTTGATGATAGATATTGGTAACCATGACTGTTATTTCTACTGTTTTTGTTTTATTTCTCCAACTCTACAATGGAATATGTAATTTTGAATATGTCTCTGTTAAAATGTGAAAAACCTCAAAAATAAGAGTATCCAAAAAAAAAAAAAAATCCCTTGTACCGTATGAGTCCAGAGTTTGGCTTCATACAAGAAAGAAACATTTTAACCCCACCACTCACCCTTATGATGACTTTCAGCTTGTTGGTTTTGGATTATGAATTTCCAGCAGCTAATTACAGACACACAATACTTCTATACATTCCATTTTTATCCTGAATATGAGTTGTTTTTTTTAACTGCACTTCACATTAACAGTTTTTTTTGTATGTTATGCATGTCTTTGTCTCCATGTTTTTTAGTTGTGTAGCCCAACTCCATTTTATCATTTTTAGTGTCGACTGTAGCTCAGTGTGTGTCCACAGACACACAGCAAAGTGAGAATTAAAAAAATGTGATGGCATATTTTTATGCTCCACCACTGTGTTAAAAGCACAATTAAAAGCACAGACAGTTCTGTGACTTCTGAGACTCTGTACAGATGTGTCTTTGTTTTCTCTTTCAGCTCTTAAAAGGTGGGAAAAGTTTGCACAATGTTTCCTCCAGCAGAAGTATGAACATTTGTGTGGATCAAGTCCAAGCTTGGAAACGCAGTCGAAATATGAGAGTTTAATGGCAGCGCTTGTTGTGACTGTGTAAAGTGAACTGAACCTCCTGTCAAATTAGGAGAATGTGAAAATTAACATGTCAAACCAAAAACAAATGAAGGAAAATGAAGATTAACGTCACTCCAACACACAACTGAAACATTTTTATATCCTTTTCTTTTCAACCCTGTCTCCTTTTATTGTTTTCTTGTTGGTTCTTTTACATCTTGTCATGTTTGTTCCATGTAAATCATCTTTCCTATGTGTTATCATTCAGCACATTTAGGTTAAAACTGGTCTTTATGTTTGAAATGGTGCAAAATAAAAAATAAATGCATAAAAATTAAAGCCAATCTCAACACTTAAACAAAGATGTTACATCATAAATTCTTATTTATTTGCACATACAGATATAAACTATAACAGATACATGTACATATCTCTGTTGGTGGAGGAGGGTTTGTAAATGTGGAGGTGAGGTTGGAAACCCCAAAGGCTGATAGAATGACCTCACCTTGACCTAGTTGTATTTTAAACAAGATTACAAAAAAAAAAATATATATATATATATATATATATATCATTTGTATACCGTTCATGAAGTAGAGGAATAAATAAAAATGGTATAAAAGAAAAGAAATTATGCTGAAAAGATGCTTCAGTATAAAACTATAGTAGTTACAGAGAAAAGGAGAAGCTGCAGGTTTATATAGTGAAAGAGTTCATAAAGGTAAAGACAGACAGACAGAGACAGGCAAACAGACAGACAGGTGGAGTGGAGATCAGACCGGCCTTCAGCTCTCAGCGACACACACTTCATTAACGTCAACAGCCACAAATCAAACACTCGGCTCGACATTGAGTGGTTATCACTCACAGCTGTGTGTGTGTGTGTGACTGACAGGTGGAGAGCGCTAACAGTGCGAGTGCATTAATTAATGACTGACGGCTAAACAGCCACAGCAGTAATAACAGTTAAGCCTGCCGGTGCTCAGGGGGCCACACCGACACCGATCAATAGATCAATGCTTGTATTTACACACACACACACACACACACACACACACACACACACACACACACACACACACACACACAGTGAAGAGAGTCTATCATTCTCACTTCCTATACGCACACACAAACACAAACACACACCTGCTATCCAAACTAGGTGGCCTGACGCCCCCGGCTCAGATTTTAACGGACATCAAACCTCCAGAGGAACCAGAAGAGGAGCTCCAACTGCTCCATCTTCGTCTCTCTCCTTGCTCCATCTTTTTTTTCCCAGCATCCTCCAGCAGGGGCCTAGATTAGCTAATTAAAGAGTGGCTGAGCAGCAGCAGCAGCGGCGGCAGCAGCGGTGGTAGTGGTGGATCTAGAGGTCTTTGATTGGAGCATCAGAGCTGCTTCTGACAGGTTGGATTACCGAGGCGTGATTAGGAAGACGGACCACGTCCACAACACTAAGCCCCACCGTAAAGCCCTGGTGCATGCTGGGAGGGTATGAGCTGAGGACCTCCCACCCCTTCCCAATAAAAACAGTGAAACCCAGCTGACCTGTGACCACATGTTCAGTCTGAAGAATAACGTGTCAAGAGCAAAACTCACCAAGTCACCAATACACTGTTAAAAAACAAAAAAGGAATGAAGAGAACAGCAGTACGACGACGTCCAACTCCACCAATCCACCCTAAATCCTCTGGTTCCTGACATAAAAGCCACATCCACGTTTCTCATGAGTGGCAGAATCTCCAAAAGATGATCAGTCATGTTGGAAAATATCTGCTTCTGTGGCGTAAAGTCAGAGGTAGAAGGTTTTCACTGACAAACATCCAGTCCCAGAGCTTCAGGTTCTGTCTCAGCTGGACTAACAACAGGTAGAAGCTCAAGATCATGAAGCTGAGAAAATTCCGTCTGCAGCTTAAAGGCCTTTACCTACTGGGGATGTGACAAATACAGGGGTTTCATGAGTGGAGGGGGTTCCATCCTGATCCTATGTGCAGGATTTTACAGGATTTAAAGAGTTCTAATAGTTGAAGGAAATGACGATTACATTGCATTACTCTGTTCCTACTTTATCAATTTCATTTTATTTTCATTTTATGTAGTTATTTCGACAGGAACAATGAACAATATACATTAACCTTAAAAAGGACAGATGTGCCAGGGTGTTTCACTAATGCTAATTTCCACCTGTTGTCCCTGGGCAGGCTGATGTTATTAAAACACAGGCATTAATAAAAACTAAAACACACAAAAGCAGTAAAAAAAACAAAACATTTCTATAACTAAAAAACTTCATTCACATTAAACCAATCACTCTTACTGGTCCCACTGCAGTCTGTCAAACATACTCTAAGCATGTTTACAGTACATTACACTGTGGCTCCAGGTTTGGTTTGAGCTGTTCAATTATTATCAGATTCAGAAATATTTGTACAATGAAACATGTTGAAACTCTGTTCACCACCATAGTAGGACTGACATGAAACAGTCAAGATGTGAAATGTGGAATTTCCTGCTTGAACTCAAGATGTTGAACAAAAATACTGCATTACCCATTTTTATTCCATGTCCTTCCATTTCCAGAGGCTAAAAATTAATTGGATATCTCTTAGTTTGTCTGTTTACTTTCCAGCCTCTGACACTGAAGGGACATTGTGTAAGAATGGTTTTAAGTCTAACAGTCAACAGAATATTTTTGTTCAACCCCTTGTAATTTCTCTGGTGGATTTGTAACAGGAGGCTAAACGAAAAAAACTGTGTCGGTATCCAAATACTTATGGACACTGGGAAAGGAATAGTTCTGCTTGGTTAAAAACATTACAGTAGGACTAAATATAATGAAAGTGCTTAAGCAAACGGTACAAAATTGATTGGTTTCCATGACCTGAGATTCATCAAAACATGGAGCAGAATTTAACGGAGGTGGCAGCCTCCCATGCCCCTGAGCAGGAACCAAACGCTTCATAACACTGAAACCTTTTTGCTCCAAAAAGATGAAACTGACTCATTCTGTAGAAAAGATGTGGATTAAACCAGTCAGTGATGATCTTAACATGAGCTCTGACTACAAGGAAAAACAAAGAAGAAAATTCATTCATTCATTCATTTTCTATCCCCGCTTTATCCTCACTAGGGTCACGGGGGTCACATGGAGCCTATCCCAGCTACAATATAGTCAAAAATAACTTACAGTAGCAGGTTTGATTTCTCTGTTAATTGTTCAGGTCACATTCAGCGATTGTTTTCATCAGACATTTTTCAGCTTCTACAAATCATGACACTACAAAAGACAAACTTTCTCTCACCTGGAGAGAATATGGTTCTTATTAGATTAACAACATCAGTTTATTCGAATTTGGCATCCCCTTAAACGATATACTCATACGTCAGCTTGATTATAACTAGAATTTATGTGGCCTCCCTTAGTGTGATACATCTTAAGTCCTGGGACGAGGGGTTAAACTGTGTGTTTGTTTTGTTTGCTTTCTTCTGTTGTGCTTTTGGTTTGTTCATTCTGTGTCTATTTTTCAAAATGTGGACAAATTGTATTAATGAATGTTTTCTTGACTAACTTTTGAATAAAACGACTGAAAACAAACAAAAGAAAACCTCAACAAAAACTGATTATTTCCTCAAAATACAATACAACACATACACACTGGTAGAACTACAGAGCAATAAAGAACTGAAAGACTCAATAAAACTAAAGCCAAATGAACATTCTGAAACTATAGGGACTCAGTGATCATATATGGGTTTATCCAGGTTTATTTAATGTAATATTTATAGTGACATAACCAAAAAAAAGTCTTCTCCTCCCTGTAATTCCATAAATAGTTTTAAGTCATACGTGCATGTTGGTTTTTCTGTTCTTTCGACATCTCACTGTTACTTTAAGGTTTGTGATCTCATTTATGTCCTTCAGGGCCACCGTACTTCAGTGTCCAGCTGCAGAGTTTATCACCAGCAGAGGAAGGTTAACATTCAGCCCAGTTTAAACAATAGAACGAGGGAAGGAAAGAAAAGGACGGAGGGAGGAGAAGAAGGAGGAGGAGGGTGGGGGAGAAGCGGGGGTTTATGGGAGAAAGGGGAGTTTTGGCAGAGAGCAGTGTTCGCTCGGCTGGCGGTGGCGTGAAGCTGGCTCAGGGGCGTCCTTACCGAGCCGCCGTTAGGCGTTAAATGAACACCTGGCTACCGAGTCTCAGGCCGGAGGAGGAAGAGGAAGAGGAGGAGGAGGCGGAGGCGGCTGGTCTGCAGATGGGGAGGGATCAGCTTCACAGGAGGCTCCTGATGGTCAATGAAGGAACCTTAATAAACTAATGGAGCAGAGTGTGCATGTGTCTGAGTTCAACTCCTTGAGGTCAGTGATTTATTCTGAACATGGAATGAAATTTAACAATATATGTGAACAAACAAAACAAATAACAATACAAAGTTAGACATAGTTAGCTTCTGTATATTCTTTCTGTATATTCTGTTCATCTCAGGAGTTCCTGCACTACTTCAGTAGCACAAATGGATTATACTGTGATATTTTTATTTTTCCTAATACACTCCTTTGCACCAAGTGTTTTTCTGCTAAATTGAACTGAGCTGTTAAACTGATTTTCATTGTTCCTGTGACAGTGACAGTAAACATCTACTGTATCATATTCTACTCTAGATCAACAGCCAAGATAATCTTAGACAGAGGAACAGTACAACAGTTTCATTTACATGCCTGAAAAAGGGGTAGGAAGAAGTGCAATTTATGTAATCCCACCCCTTTTCTATACTGTACAATATTAATTACATATATTTATGTCCCTCTTCCTTTTACATGACTCTTTTTCTATTTCGATATCTATTCACACAAACACACACTCACATCCGTCTACACATATATATGGTTTCATTTTCAGATAAATGACTAGCTGTGGATTATGTTTATTCTGATTTCAGTCATAATCAGTCATTCCAGCTGAAATGTTTTCATGGACCGAAAAATTTTAAATTAAAATAATTTAAAAGTTCTGGTTAAAAGTGAAATGATCAAACTTGAAGAAATATTTGACCAATAGAAGTTATACTTAACTCAATGGTAACTACTAATAAAACTGTAGTTTACAGTTAGAGCTCACATTGAAACTTACAGATTTAATTAAATAACAGCTGTTATTAGTGTGGTATAAAGACAATAAGCAGAGGATTAACAAAGACTGAAACCGTTTTATCAGAGAAGGAAAAGTATGTATGAACAGTCTACTTCAAACTAAAACAATATAAAGTGTAAGTTTCACTGGTCTTAATTCCTGTGTTTTTAATCCTGTGTTACTTGGTGAATGACTAAAACCAGCAGATCATGTTCATGCACGTTCATTTAAGCCAAATGTAACACACACAGTTTTGTTCCTCTTGTTCCTTTGTAGTCACTAAATGTGCAAAAGATTTGTTTTGCTTGTGATGGACTTTGTTTTTTACTGCTGGTGTGTATGTCCATGAGTGGAACAGATACAAATGCAAATGAATAAGTAAAATGTAGGGATGCACCCGAATGAAAATTTGTGGCCAAAGCCAAATAAAATGGAAAAGCTTGGCCGAATATCAAATACGGTTAAGTTTTTCACTATTTTTTTTTCCTAACAGTGCATCAATAGCCTAGAGTACATTTTCAGACATGTTTTTTTAAAGAAAGTAAATGTTTATTGAATATTCTGACATCCGAGCTCCATATGTCTGTGGTGAAGTTGAGGGCAGCATCATTATCTTTAACCAAGAGATCGTGGACGCACGTTACAAAACTGTCGTACATCTCTGGTAAGCACACATCTGAGAAATACTGTCTGCTCGGCATCGTGTAACAGGGCTCAATGTGCTCCAGAAGCCTCCGAAAGCCAATGTCCTCCACAACACTAAACGGTTGATCATCCAAAGCCATGAACTCCATTACTTTCTTTGTAATTCTGTTTGCTTTGGTGCTGTCCTTTGCAAACTTTTTCGTCTTTTCAAAGACATCGGCCATGGACAGTGGGTGTGCTGGGACAAGAAGCTTTCCTTTTAGCTGCTGCAGCTGTCTCTCTCTCATACTCGGCATGCTGTTCAGGGTGTTTGGCTTTTAAATGACAAATTAAAGTAGTAGTGCTACAGGTCTTTGCAGAGGAACCCCCTCTAGATAGTTTGGTTGAACACTTGTCGCAAACTGCAATTCTTTTCTCGCTCTCCAACACTTTAAAATATCTCGACACCGCTGACATTTTACTGAGGGCGAGAGGGTACTGCATGTTGTTTAATTGCGTCATACGCTACTATTCGGCCTTGCTTTTAACTCGACCCACTGAAGGCCGAATGTGCCTTTTTTTTGCAATATTCAGCTGAATATATTCAGTTACCAAATATTTGGTGCCTCTCTAGTAAAATGATCTGATAAAACCTGCATTTACAGCCATGGAGCATAATAAATCTGTATTGATAAAGTGTTTCCACCTGTTCAGAGGAGTCTAATCTGATGGAAATATTAGGGAAGTAGTTTATTTTTTGCAACATGATTGAGAAAATTTACTTCATTCTGTAGTAGGTGACCAGGAAGGACACAGATGAATTATTCCAATGATGCCATTAAATGTGGCAAACATCTACGTCCTAATTGCACTGAATTGTCCAGTTTTTGTCAGTAATGTATAGTATTTGTACAAAATGACTGATATTCTGATTCCACTTAACTGTTTACATGATGCTGCATAAAATGATCTGATAAGATGTGTGTTTGCATGTAAACATCCAAGCCCTTAAACACCACAGACCATCATAGACATGTCCAAAGTGGCTCCATCTGCTGTGAAGAGTCTGATCAGATGGAAACTGTTAGACTCCTGGTCTTGAAACCGGCAGCCTTCACACCTTTCCATTGGGTTTTCATTTCGTCTGTTTGGTTTGTATGAACAGGTTTCAGCTTGAAGCATTTTTTACCATTTAGATCATCAATATTTCCTCAAATATATGTGAGATTTATAAGATACACTCAAGAGAAGTGAATAATCCTGAGGCAGCCCAAGCTTACCAGAAAAAGAGCAATATGGGTTGATTTTTATGTTGACGACTCTGAATTATTTGTTTTCATTTGATTTTTCTTTTCTTAAACTGAAGGACATGTGAGTTTAGGCATTAATAAAGTTCACCTGGACCTTATTTATGAAGGAGGTCAGAATGTCTCAGGTTTATGAAGCTTGTGCGGTTTGCAGAATAAGTAATGTTAAAAATGAGAGTGGTGTCATTAAATAGAGAAGAATCTTAGAAAGAGGCAGCTCTGGACGGACATGAGAGAAACCTGACTTCACTTTTTTTTTAACATTAACTACAAACTTTTTTTAAACTTAAATATATTTTTTAGGACTTAGACTTGCTTTTATTGTCATTCAATGAACACGCTGTCAGTACATATATTAAATGAGATGTTATTACATGGCTCAGACAGCTAAAACAGCAACTTCAAAATGTACAAAAATCTAAAACATCCAAAACTAAGTGCAATGTGCAATTAAAGTGCTTTTGAGTTATTGCACCAACAATTTTTTGTATCTAAACCAAAGCAAACCTAAGGCAGGACACTGCAACAGCCTCTTTGCACAACAGTCAATGCAATAATGACATTTATTGAGTAATAACTGATTTATTTCTTGTACGAAGTTTGTCTTGGTTAGTCTTTCCGGCTGTGAGTTGAGATTAGTGCAACATAAGAGGTGTTTTCTCCAGAGGAAGAATGTTCCAATATTTCAGACAAACATCTGTTGTCACACCCTGAACTTGAGGAAAGTGATAGAAAAAAAAAAGAACTTCTGAGGCTTTTAGAAACTTTTGCAGCATGTATTTGTGCCCTGCTCTGAGGCGAGCTGATATCTGTTACACATGGTGTGATCTATTTTCTGCTCGGCTGCAGGTATTTTGCTCCTGCAGCAGGTGAGGGGCCGAAAGGAGGTGGAAGAGGAGGAGGAGGGGAGGGCGTGTGGATTAGCATTAGCTAAAACTCTCCAGCAGCCTCCCCGAGTGTCATCCAGCCTGCTTAAGTTAAGGTGCAGCGACTGGCGCTGATTTGCATAAGTAATTAGCTAATGTGCTGTTCAATTTCTCTCCCATCTGGCTGGCTGAGCTACACCTCATTTCTCAAATTGACAGGCCGGTCACTATCGCTACCCACACTGCAACAAGGCGCCCACCAAATTAATTTGTCAACCTTCTCCTGTAATGGGACGTTCACCTTGAAAACTCAATTTACCTGAGGAGGTGAGAGTCCGAGAGCGAGCGAGGCGCAGCGCTGTAGGGAGAGGCGCAAGATTTCTGAGAAAAAATACATTCTTTGAAGTGTAAAAAGCAGAAAGCAGGTGACAGCAGGTGAGATTGGACAGAGGGAATATTGAACCGGACCGAGTGGCGTGTTTAAGAAAGAAAACGAGAACAGAGGCGAAGGCGTGCACACAGGAAGGTCAGCAGAAACAAACCTGCAGCAGGTTTCCTTCACCACAAATAGAGTCTGTTTGTGTTCCAACACGACACGACAGCTCCCACCGACCTGCTCATATTTAGTGGTTTCACTCATACAATTACAACAACTGTGAGATGTTTGAGGGAAATCATGATCTGTGTGATGACTGTAAGTACTTAGCAAAAAGTACACCAGAGCTTGACAGATTATGATGCAAGACTTAAACACAGGAACTCAGACGATCAGCTGACTGATCAATGAATCTATTAATAACAAAAACTGGAGACTCAAAGCTTTTAATTGAAATCTAAAAATGTTTCTGATAAAAAACAGTGAATGTTTGTGTCAGCCCCTTCAGCTACTGATACTTTACAGCTCATAATACACAAATGAAACCACTAATCAATCAATCATTGCACAGAAAAGTGAAAGTGAACATTTTTGATTCACAAAACTAAGACGTTTGAAGAGTGAGTTGATCTGTATCATTTACAGTAGTGGAAAAATATATTAGACAACCCTTGTTTTCTTGAGTTTCTTGTTCACTTTAATGTCTGGTCCAACTAAAGGTCCATTTGTTTGGACAAACATAATGAGAAGAACAAAAACAGCTCCAAAGAGTTTAAGTTAGGGTTAAAATCTCTATGTTTTTTTAATAAAAACCTAAATGACTTCAGTTCTTCCATCCGTATCTTTGTCATTGTACTGACAAAAACAGGGCTTTTACAGATTCCATGTTTGCTTTTCTGTCTGTTTTAGTCACATGACACACACAGAAATTAGGACTTGATAGCATAACAACTGTTTTTGATTACTTTTGATGATCTAATAATTTTTTCTGGGATTGGATACATCTATTTAAGTAAATAGATCTAGACACTAGACCAATGACAGTCCAACTAAACTAGAGCATCCTGATGAGACAAGAAACCTCAAGATGTTTCATATAAAAAGGTTAAATTGGTACCTGAAGGTTAGTGTCAGAGCAGTTACTGAGTTAAAACAGACCATAAGAAGATGATTACATCACCAATCATTTGATCAATACATAATACGTAGGGCAGCTCAATTAATCGAATTTTAATCGTGATTACGATTTTGGCTCCAGCCGATCTCAAAATTAATATTTATCGAGGAAAAACGATTATTTGATTTCCGTTCTGATGTGTTTTTTTCTACTACTGTGCTGTACTCACATCACGTAACTCTGTGCTGCTGTACGACTAGCGAACCATTCAA